>SJYQ01001193.1:164656-190267 GCA_006410935.1 Redunca redunca
ACAGTTTCCCAGTCTGCCTCAAAAGAATTTTGAAACAAATTATATAAATATATGTAAGAATGAAAGATTTACTAATGCCCACAATGTAACAAAATATTCAAAATCCCCTTTAAAATATTATTTAAATTGCAGTTCCTCTGCTTGAGCACATTTTATGTTACTCAAAAAAAAAAAAAGCTTATATTTGTAGGCAAACATAGAATTGCCTAGAAGCCAGTAAAAAATTTGCTTTACTGAGATGAGGAAAATAAAGTTCCAGAAAAGTACTTTCTCATTCAGTCAGTCAGTTCAGTCGCTCAGCTGTGTCCAACTCGGCGATCCTATGAATCGCAGCATGCCAGGGCCCCCTGTACATCACCAACTCCCAGAGTTTATTCAAACTTATGTCCATCGAGTCTGTGATGCCATCCAGCCATCTCATCCTCTGTTGTCCCCTTCTTTTCCTTCTTGCCCCCAATCCCTCCCAGCATCAGGGTCTTTTCCAATGAGGCAACTCTTCACATGAGGTGGCCAAAGTACTGGAGTTTCAGCTTTAGAATCAGTCCTTCCAAGGAATACCCAGGACTGATCTCCTTTAGAATGGACTCGTTGGATCTCCTTGGAGTCCAAGGGACTCTCAAGAGTCTTCTCCAACACCACAGTTCAAAAGCATCAATTCTTCGGTGCTCAGCCTTCTTCACAGTCCAACTCTCACATCCATACATGACCAATGGAAAAACCGTAGCTTTGACTAGACGGATTTTTGTTGGCAAAGTAAATGTCTCTGCTTTTGAATATGCTATCTAGGTTGGTCATAACATTCCTTTCAAGGAGTAAGCGTCTTTTAATTTCATGGCTACAGTCACCATCTGCAGTGATTTGGAGCCCAGAAAAATAAAGTCTGACACAGTTTCCACTGTTTCCCCATCTATTTCCCATGAAGTGATGGGACCAGATGCCATAATCTTAGTTTTCTGAATGTTGAGCTTTAAGCCAACTTTGTCATTCTCCACTTTCACTTTCATCAAGAGGCTCTTTAGTTCCTCTTCACTTTCTGCCATAAGGGTGGTGTCATCTGCATATCTGAGGTTATTGATATTTCTCTCGGCAATCTTGATTCCTGCTTGTGCTTCTTCCAGCCCAGCGTTTCTCAGGATGTACTCTGCATAGAAGTTAAATAAGCAGGGTGACAATATACAGCCTTGACGTACTCCTTTTCCTACTTGGAACCAGTCTGTTGTTCCATGTCCAGTTCTAATTGTTGCTTCCTGTCCTGCATACAGGTTTCTCAAGAGGCAGGTCAGGTGGTCTGGTATTCCCATCTGTTTCAGAAGCGTCCACAGTTTATTGTGGTGCACACAGTCAAAGGCTCTGGGGGTGGAAAAAGTAGAATTCAGTCCTGCTGACTCTAATCACCATGAAATTTCTAGGTAGAGAATTGTGAACTGAAGTCCTTAAGTTAGTTCAGAATGACTGGAAGAAATAGTTTGAAATTGGAAAGAAAGTGAAAGTCGCTCAGTCACGTCCAACTCTTTGCAACCCCATGGATTTTACAATCCATGGAATTCTGCAGGCCAGAATACTGGAGTAGGTAGCTGTTCCATTCTCCAGGGGATCTTCCCAACCCAGGGATCGAACCCAGGTTTTCTGCATTGCAGGCAGATTCTTTACCAGCTGAGCCACAAGGGAAGCCCAAGAATACTGTAGTGGGTAGCCTATCCCTTTTCTAGTGGATCTTCCCAACCCAGGAAATGAACTGGGGTCTCCTGCGTTGCAGGAGGATTCTTTACCAAGTGAGCTATGAGGAAAGCCCCAAAAGAGAATGGAGAAACAATGAAGTTGCTCAGTTGTGTGCGACTCTTTGCAATTTTATGCACTGCAGTTTACCAGGCTCCTCCATCCATGGAATTTTCCAG
The DNA here is from genome assembly GCA_006410935.1 of Redunca redunca. NCBI lineage: Eukaryota > Metazoa > Chordata > Mammalia > Artiodactyla > Bovidae > Redunca > Redunca redunca. Next base: position 166,552 of record SJYQ01001193.1, read on the forward strand.
GCAAGAGTACTGGAGTGGGTTGCCACTTCCTTCTCCAGGGGATCTTCCCGATCCCAGGATCGAACCTGGGTTTCCCACATAGCAGGCAGATGCTTTACCTTGTGAGCCACCAGGGAAGCCCAAAAATATGGAACACTTCACGAATTTTCATGTCACCCTGTATTGTTCCAATTTTAGTTTATGTGCTACTGAAATGAAAAGTAAACAAATGCAAGATCAGGCAGGGTCTTGGACCCACAGAGATTTTGAAAACCTGCAGAGTTAACAGCTCACATGATGAATACCTGCCATAGCAAGTATAGCTGATAGGTGGACTGGAGGCAGTAGAAAGGCAATGAATGGTTTTAACAGTAGAGTTACATAATCACATTTGCTATATAAACTGCTGACTTTGGAAATGAACAAGGCAAGACAAAAGGCAAATATTTGAGTTGGGAGGATTTTATTCTAATCTAAATGAGACATGATGATAGCCATTTAGAAGTTAAAGTAGATAAGAGTTTCTCTGATGCAGGTCTTATTTATTGTTATGCTCTTATGTTATACAATGTAGCAATTTTCAATAGCATTTTCCATTTCCATATCTTTCTTCCTTACTTTGCTAAAACTCAGATTCCTCTTGTGGCTGTACTGCATTCTCATACTCTGAGCACATAGTTTATCTCCAAAGATCCTTTAGTTCATCAATGGTCCAAGCAGGGGGCAGCTTTGATTAGTTTAACTCAGTTATGCAAGTGAGTACTGATCAGAAGGCTGTATTCAGAAACATTACCATAGAAATTACAAGTCTTGGTGACATATTATGACTTCTAGAAAGCTCACAGAGGATTAACTTGGGTGTCATAAATTGAAGGTAGGGTACTTTAACATGACATCAAGTTAGACATGATTATTGAAGATCAAAGACTTCCCTGGTGGCTCAGATGGTAAAGCATCTGCCTACAATACAGGAGACCCAGGTTCGATCCCTGGGTTGGGAAGATCCTCTGGAGAAGGAAATGGAAACCCACTCCAGTACTCTTTCCTGGAAAATCCCATGGACAGAGGAACGTGGTAGGCTACAGTCCATGGGGTTGCAAAGAGTTGGACACGACTGAGTTACTTCACTTCTTCACTGAAGATCAAAGGAGGTAAAATACATGGTCCAGATATGAAAGCAAGAGAGTCCCCAATTATCATTAGTTCCAGTGATCTACTGGGGAAATTTGTGCTTCCAAGCTTTCAACCAGTATGTATACTCAGTTGCTTCAATCGTGTCTGACCCTTCGTGACCCACCAGGCTCCTCTGTCCATGGGATTCTCTAGTTAAGAATACTGGAGTGGGTTGCCATGCCTTACTCCAGAAAATCTTTCCAACCCAGGGAACAAATCCATGTCTCCTGAATCTCCTGCACTGCAGGCAGATTCTTTACTGCTGAGCCACTGGGGAAGCCCTAAACTTTCAACACTAGCCTCTATGAATTTAGAGGATATGGTCCAAAATGATGAGGGGTCATTCTCTGCCAAGAGATAAAGTGAAAGTCAGTCAGTCATGTCCAACTATTTGCAACCCTTGTACGGCAGCCTGCCAGGCTCCTCTGTCCATAGAATTCTCCAGACAAGAATACTGGAGTGGGTTGCCGTTCCCTTCTCCAGATCTTCCTGACCCAACCCAGGGATTGAACCCAGGTCTCCCATATTGCAGGCAAATTCTTTACCATCAGAGCCACCAGGGAAGCCCAAGAGATAAAGTAAAGTTTTAATCAACTGCCTACTATAACTTCTACCTGTACATTCTGAATGCCTGGTTTCCAGAGACTAGTAAGGGATAGCAAAACAATTACTCTGGCAGAGATATTCTATGCAGATTAACAGGAGACAGTGATACTTTTTTTTTTAAACATAATGTTAGCAGAGATGAGTGTTGGTGAGATCCTACTTTGCTAACACTTGCTGTTACCTTGCCAAATTATGAATGTCAATGATCATGTGCAGCAATCCCCTTGTCTATGAGAAGATTTTCACCACCAGGGTACAGACGCTACAGAAACAAGCATTTAGCTCATAGTGCCAGATTAACAAAATCATGGAAATGAAAGTAAGAGTGAGGAAAATTTAGAATGTATGAATGGAAGAAAAGAAGGTGAGTACCAGTTGTAGCCCTGAGGTCAACTGCAGTGGTGGGGCCTATAGTTTATCTAACTAAATTCCTTCTTCTAAGCTTTGCATAGTAACAATGAAAGAACTGTTCCAAAAATATAGACAGAGAAGTGAATTTATACTATGTAAAGGATGAGCTATGGAAACCATGGATGTATGCCACCCATATCTCTATTTAAGAGGGAAATTACTATAAGGAATGTAGTAAACTGATAGCAGCTTCCTGCTGCTGCACCACTGAAATCTGTCATTAATCCTCTTGCCACTATTTCCAGGATGCTCCCAGTCAATAACTGAATGAAATTACAAGAACTGGTTAATTCATACACATCATGGAACTTCTCTAATTGATAGTTTGTTTTCAAACTCATTAGGGGTCTTGTTAATATTCTTTCAGAGTCACACTGCAGTTTAAGCCTTTTTCTACTCAATTCGGGCTTCCCTTGTGGCTCAACTGGTAAAGAATCCACCTGCAATGCAGGAGACCTGGGTTCAATTCCTGGATTAGGAAGATCCCCTGGAGAAGGGAAAGGCTACCCACTCCAGTATTCTTCCCTGGAGAATTCCATGGACTGTATAGTCGATGGGGTTGCAAAGAGTCGGACACAACTGAGTGACTTTCACTTTCTACCCAATCCTTCTTCCTCACCCCTTTCCCTTTAAAAGTGTCAAATTTTATTATGATCTGGAAGTTTTCCACGCTGATTCCTGCTGCCTTAAACGTAAACAGGCATTTCCCCTAACAAATCTCTTATATTTCCTATTCCAAAATAGCATCTGCTTCTTAAAGGAGCTAAACTGCCATACAGAGGTACTAGTGCTCTTGATAATAGCCCTAAAACTCAAAGAATTGGATCAGGAACTTAAGAAAATCTCAAAAATGTATTGCTGGTTGATAAAAAGAGATACCCTTCCTCTTTATAATATTCGTTGAGTAAACTTACCCTTATTTAGGATTCAGCCAACCCAATTCCTCCATAAATTTGAAGTGATAAAAAGTGTTACTGTATCAACAAATTGTTCATACAAGAAAATTAAAATAATAGTCAACATATTGCATGATTATTTCAGAATATTTTTCTTCTCAGATTTTTTTTGGGGGTAGAATATTGGGGAATTTTCAGTTGATAGTATAAAAACATATTAAAATGATCTTCTCCTGACACATCCTGTCTAAGAAAAGAAAAGGCAATGGTACCTTTGGTGGAATGTGTAATTGGATTTCCCCAAACCTGAATTTTTTATTAAACATTTATCTTTTTTCTTGTCATCAGAGTCAACATTTAATGTTTATATAAGTATTCTAAAATGTTTTCTTCTTTTAAAATATTGACATAATTAGAAGCAGCACATTTGAGCAATATGCACATAGACACTAGGAAAATGCAAATCAAAACCACAATAAGAGGCCATTACGTCCACCAGGTTGTCTGCAAGTATTGGAGACAAAAGTATTGGAGAGAATCTGGACAAACTGGAATACTCGCACATTATTGATGTGACTGTAAAATGGTGCAATGGTTTTAGAAAATTGGTGATTCATCAAAACGTTAGGCATAGTCTACTCCTAAGAATATACTCAAACGAAAGGAAATCTGTCCACACAGAACTTTTACACAAATGCTCACAGGAAAGTTATTCATAATAGGAAAAAGTGGAACCACTTAAATATTCATACATGATAAATGGATAAACAAAATATTATATACTCAAAAATGGGGTACCATTTGACAAACAAAAACAACAGAATACCAATACATGGTACAACATGAACTTTGAAAACATTATGTTGAATGAAAGCAGTCAGTCATGAAAGACCACACATTACATGATTCAATTTATATAAAATGTCCAGAATAGAGAAATCTATATACAGACATTAATAGTCAACAAAACTGCATATTTTGGGTAGCAGGGAGAAGGGTTGAGGTAACAAAGAATGACTGCTGATGAGGATGGGGTTTATTTTTGAGGTGATGAAATTGTCTTATAATTAGAATGTGGCAATAGGTGCCCTTTCTGAATACATTTTTAAAAACATTGAATGTGCACTTTAAATGGGTAAATTACATGATATATGAATTATACATCAGTAAAACTAAAAACTCCAATATGAACATATAATTTGAATTAACACTTTCATGCCTATAGGTGAGGTATGTTCTTTAGTCTTCTCTTTGAAAAGTCTTTAATATAAAACTATTTGCTGAATAATTTAGCATATTTCAACTTTTCTTTTATAGTTATTTTTAGCTTAAAATCTTTAAATCTATCTCACTTGGAGTATTTTGACTAAGTATTTTGATCTTTTGTTTAATTTTATATTTTAAATTTCAATTGTTGGAGGATAATTATTTTTATTACAAAGATTATAATTTAAATGTTCTTATTAAAAATGCATGCTTCCTATCCACTCTTAAAAAAAAAGTAGATGCTTTTTTATTATACTGCTGGGCTTGTATTGCTCAACCACATACAATTTATCATTATCAAATCATTGTTTTATGTTTATCAAGTTCACCACAGTCTACTAGTGATTTTCAATTATTTCATTATCAAAACCAATGAATCAGGAATGTAAGTGATTATACTAAATATTTATTATGCACATTCTTGGACATAATACTCATTCACAAATTGTTCCCCAATTAATCTTGTTTAAGAGAAGTAATCCATTCACCCTTAAGCTATACATAGCATTTGGTGTGATTGTGAACAGGGTTGTTGCTAACTAAAGTTATGCAATATGAGAATCTTAATAAACTTTAATAGAGCTTGAAAAAGGAATAAGAAACAGACATGTCAAATTCTCCAATTATAGTTGTATGTTTGTGTATTTATCAGTCAGTTCGGTTCAGTCACTCAGTTGTATCCGATTATTTGTGGCCCCATGGACTACAGCATACAGGCCTCCCTGTCCATCAACAACTTCCAGAGTTTACCCAAACTCATGTCCACTGAGTCGATGATGCCATCCAACCATCTCATCCTCTGTTGNGTTGTATCCGATTATTTGTGGCCCCATGGACTACAGCATACAGGCCTCCCTGTCCATCAACAACTCCCAGAGTTTACCCAAACTCATGTCCACTGAGTCGATGATGCCATCCAACCATCTCATCCTCTGTTGTCCCCTTCTCCTCCAGCCCTCTATCTTTCCCAGCATCACAGTCTTTTCAAATGAGTCAGCTCTTTGCATCAGATGGCCAAAGTATTGAAGTTTCAGCTTCAACATCAGTCTTCCCATTGAATGCCCAGGACTGATCTCCTTAAGGATGGACTGGTAGGATATCCTTGCAGTCCATGGACTCTCAAGTCTTCTCCAACACCACAGTTCAAAAGCATCAATTCTTCAGCACTCAGCTTTCTTTAGGGTCCAACTGTCACATTCATACATGATTACTAGAAAAACCACAGCCTGCAGTCACCATCTGCCGCAATTTTGGAGCCCAGAAAAATAAAGTCAGCCACTGTTTCAACTTGTTTCCCCATCTATTTGCCATGAAGTGATGGGACCGGAAGCCATGATCTTTTTTTTCTGAGTGTTGAGCTTTAAGCCAACTTTTTCACTCTCCTCTTTCACTTTCATCAAGAGGCCCTTTAGTTCTTCACTTTCTGCCATAAGGGTGGTGTCATTTGCATATCTGAGGTTATTGATCTTTCTCCTGGCAATCTTATTTCCAGCTTGTGTTTCTTCCAGTCCAGCGTTTCTCATGATGTACTCTGCATAGAAGTTAAATAAGCAGGGTGACAATATACAGCCTTGACGTACTCCCTTTCCTATTTGGAACCAGTCTGTTGTTCCATGTCCAGTTCTAACTGTTGCTTCTTGACCTGCATACAGGTTTCTCAAGAGGCAGGTCAGGTGGTCTGGTATTCCCATCTCTTTCAGAATTTTCCACAGTTTATTGTGATCCACACAGTCAAAAGCTTTGGCATAGTCAATAAAGCAGAAGCAGATGTTTTTCTGGAACTCTCTTGCTTTTTGGATGATCCAGCAGATGTTGGCAATTAGATCTCTGATTCCTCTGCCTTTTCTAAAACCAGCTTGAACAACCAGTAAGTTCATGGTTCATGTATTGCTGAAGCCTGGCTTGGAGAATTTTGAGCATTATTTTGCTAGCAGGTGAGATGAGGTCAATTGTATGGTAGTCTGAGCATTCTTTGGCATTGCCTTTCTTTGGAACTGGAATGAAAACTGACTTTTTCCAGTCCCGTGACCACTGCTGAGTTTTCCAAAATTGCTGGCATATTGAATGTAACACTTTCACAGCATCATCTCTTAGGATCTGAAATAGCTCAACTGGAATTCTATCACCTCCTCTAGCTTTGCTTGTAGTGATGCTTCCTAAGGCCCACTTGACTTCACATTCTAGGATGTCTGGATCTAGGTGAGTGATCACACCATCGTGGTTATCTGCATCATATGATCTTTTTGGTATAGTTCGTTTGTGTATTCTTGCCTCCTCTTCTTAATATCTTCTGCTTCTGTTAGGTCCATACCACTTCTGTCCTTTATTGAGCCCATCTTTGCATGAAATGTTCCCTTAGCATCTCTAATTTTCTTGAAGAGATCTCTAGTCTTTCCCATTTTATTATTTTCCTCTATTTCTTTGCATTGATCATTGAAGAAGGCTTTCTTATCTCTTCTTACTAGTCTTTGGAATTCTGCATTCAAATGGGTCTATCTTTCCTTTTCGCCTTTCCTTTTTACTTCTTTTTTTTCACAGCTATTTGTAAGGCCTCTTCAGACAGCCATTTTGCTTTTTTGCATTTCTTTTTCTTGGGGATGATCTTGCTCCCTGTCTCCTGTACGAACCTTGGTCCATAATTCATCAGGTACTCTGTCTATCAGATGTAGTCCCTTAAATCTATTTCTCATTTCCACTGTATAATCATAAGATATTGATTCATCCTTCTATTTAATTAGGTTTTGGGTCATGTATTTAGGGTCTCACGTTTGGTGAATATGCAATTAAAACCTTTATGGCTTTTCGGTGAGTTGATCATTACATTAGTGTATATTGACCATTTTTGTTTCTAGCAATTTTATTTGTTGAGTTCTACTTCTCTGCATGTGTTTCCTTAATATTTGTATGGTATATCTTTTTTCCTCCAGTTTTCTTTGAATCTACCTTTGTTATTAAATTTGAAGTGAGTCGTGTGTACATGGTGTACAGTTTGGTCGTATTTTTTCCTCTATTCTATTTAAGGCGATTGTTGATAATATCAGCTCTTAAACCCATCATTTTATTTATCTTCTTCTGGTTTCCTCTGATTGTTTTTCTTCTGTTCCTTTTGTCTTCCCAAGTTACTTAACAGTCCTTGTGTTTTTGAATATATCTTTGCATATTTTGCTTATTGGTTGTTCTGGATATTGTAATAGATATATTTACTAGCAGTCTACTGATAAAAACATTTTGAGTAATATGTGAAAGCTTTGCTTCCATTAATGTCCCCTTTTCTCTCTCTACCTTTCATCAGTCCTCAGTACTATTTAGGGGAAGTCTTAACCCTCTATGTCCTGATTGTCCAGGTTGAAACTTGCCTCATGGTCAAATCAAATGATACTACAGTTTGAGGAGACTAACACTCTGAGACATTGCTGTGTTTTTTGTTTTGTTTTGTTTTTCTTTCCCCTACAAATGTAAAGATATCAAATTTCCAAGAGATTACAACTACTTTTGACTTAAGAAATATAGTAAGGAAGTGACTCAAATTGTAGAAACAGCAGCTGAAGGAATCCCTAGTTCCCCTAGAGAGCCTATTACAACAGTATCACTTTCAGAGGGTACTAATATTGCTGAGAGAAGTAGTAATAGTATCATAGTTGAATAGGAAAGAAAAGGAAGTACTGAAGTAGTCCCATTAATGTAATTGCTTATCGCAATAAAATAATATTTATAGCTTCACAAGTCTACCTCTGCATAAATATTATTCATTTACAAGAAATTAATATTATTGAATAATTATCCTCTGCTAAGTCACTTCAGTCATGTTTGACTCTGTGAGACCCCATAGACGGTAGCCCACCAGGCTCCCCCATCCCTGGGATTCTCCAGGCAAGAACACTGGAGTGGGTTGCCATTTCCTTCTCCAGTGCATGATAGTGCAAAGTGAAGGTGAAGTCGCTCAGTTGTGTCCGACTCTTCGCAACCCCATGGACTTCAGCCTTCCATCCATGGGGTTTTCCAGGCAAGAGTACTGGAGTAGGGTGACATTGCCTTCTCCAATTATCCTCTAAATGACTTTAATGACTACTATATTTAGCAAGGTATCTTTCATTAAGTAGAAAAAAATTAAGCTGAATTAATGGTTTAAAGATTGCTGTTTTTTGTTTGTTTCTTTAGTTTTTACTATAGTTTTATGCCCTTCTCTGGGGCTTCCCAGGTAGCACTAGCGTAAGGATCCTGTCTACCAATGCAGGACACGTAAGAGACATGGGTTCAATTCATGGGTTGAGAAGATCTCCTAGTGGAAGGCAAGGCAACTCACTCCAGTATTCTTGCCTGGAGACTGTCATGGACAGAGGAGCCTGGTGGGCTACAGTCCATGAGGTCACACAGTCAGACATGACTGAAATGACTTAGCACACACACATATACTCTTCTCTAGGGTCCTGGGTTTTAGGAAAACCACGCACTGCACTACTTAGGGAGAAGGCAATGGCACCCCACTCTAGTACTCTTGCCTGGAAAATCCCATGGACAGAGGAGCCTGGTAGGCTGCAGTCCATGGGGCCACGAAGCATCAGACACTTACTGAGTGACTTCACTTTCCCTTTTCACTTTCATGCATTGGAGAAGGAAATGGCAACCCACTCCAGTGTTCTTGCCTGGAGAATCCCAGGGACGGTGGAGCCTGGTGGGCTGACGTCTGTGGGGTCGCACAGAGTTGGACACAACTGAATCGACTTAGCAGCAGCAGCAGCAGCAGCACCACTAACTTAGAACTTACGATCATTCATTCTCCTCTAAACCCTGCTAAGGCTTTGTTTATTAAATTAAATATATGCACATTTTTAAAAAGTTTCCAATCATGTTTCTTCAGAGAAAACTTAATTCATGAAAGAAAAATTCACTCTACTATTCCAGAGACCTACTGCAGAAACTCTACCTCCATATTTCTTTCCTGATTCTTAGGTGAAGGGTAATTTGACAGATCATTTGTAAATCACTAAATGAACTGGAAAAACACATTTCCTTTAAAAGACATCATTCATACATACATTTATCATTCATTCAGTAAAAATTTATGAATGGCTACTCTACACCAGAGGCTTTTCTCTGTGCTTGTGTCATGCTCAGTTGTGTATGACTCTTTTCAACCCCATGGACTGTATCTTGCCAGGCTCCTCTGTCCAGGGAATTTTCCAGGCAAGAATACTGGAGCAGGTTGCCATTTCGTACTCCAGGGTATCTTCCCAACTCAGGGACCAAACTCACATCTCTTGCACTTCCTGCGGGTGGATTCTTTACCAGTGTCACCTGGGAAGCCCTTTTCTCTGTGCTTGGAATTCATCAATGAGTAAAACATCAAACAAAATTCCTCTCTTTATGATACTTAACCCTACTGAAAGGGACAGACATGAAATAGTAAATACATCTACAAAAGAAATTGTATTTATAAAAATTTAGTATGATGAGAGCCACAGAAAATAATTGAAATGTTGGAGACTTTCTAAGATTGAATATTAATTATGCCTCACTAAGAAGGTGACACATGAACAATGATTTAAAAGAGGTGAAGTTATAACCTTAGTTGATCTGTAGGAAAATAATATTGTAGGCAAAGAATACAGCAAAATCCTTAGTTTTACTGTGTTGTTTGTATCTTTAGAAATTTAAGAGTCCAGAGCAGCTGAAACATTGAGCAAAATGGTGTATGGGACAACACAGAGGGATGGAATGGGGAGGGAAGTGGGAGGCAGGTTCAGGATGCGGGGGACACATGTACACCTGTGGCTAGTTCATGTCAATGTATGGCAAAAAACCACCACAGTATTATAAAGTAATTAGCTTCCAATTAAAATAAATTAATTTTTTAAAAATGACCCTTGAGACTTCTCTGGAGATCCAGCGGTTAAGACTCCACTTTCTGAAGCAGAGTTAGCTCTTGAGTTGGTAATCTCACTAAAGTGATTTGCCCTCCCCAGTTGTTTCGGTATCACTGAATCCTTTACGGACTTGAATGTAACAAAAAGGTAGAGGAAGGAAGAATTCCTTCCTCTGCCTTTTGCTGAGATGGGCCATTGTTCTTCTGCTCTTGGTGTCTTGGTTCTCAGGGCTTAGGACCTGAACTGGAATGTATTCCATCAGATCTCATGCTTCTCAGACCTTTAGACTCCTACTAATCACACCACCATCTCCTAGGTCTCCAGCAGACACCAGATGATGGGACTTCTCAGCTTCCATAATTTTATGAGACAATTTAAATAATTCCTTATAATAAATATCTTCACACACATTTAATTGGTTCTGTTTCCCTACAGAACCCTCACTAGTACAGGGGCATATCATTACTGGATCTTGAGGACCATTATTTGCTTCTATTCTAATTGAAGTAGGAGAAACAGTGGGATTTTGAGCATAGAATGACATAATTTAAAGTTAGAATAGTCATCCTTGCTTTTTAAGAATGGACTATTAGGAAACAAAGGAAAAAAAAAATAGAAAGACCTGTTGGGAGTTTATTGAAGTAAACTGCAATTATATAACAGAGAGAGAGGGTTAGGGTTCTACAAAGGTAGAACCATTAGTATTGTTTTTATAACTCGCATGTCAAGTGTTAGAAAAAGAGATGAGTCAAGATAACACCAGGTATCTTGGTCTGAAGAACTGGAGGGAGTGAATTAACCCCTCATAGAGAAGGGAAGGCAAATGAAAAATATTTTTCTAAAAGATTCCTAAAAGATCAGGAATACCACAGCTCATGCTGATATATAGAATTGGGCTCCTTTTTAATATGCAAGCTACATGTGTACTTAAAGGGAGGAAAAATAATGCCTGAAATTCCTCCCCTATCACTGTTTTAGGAAACCATTTCACTCTTTGGCTATCTATGCTTCATGGCTTATGGGAAAAATTCAAAAATTAATTTGACTGAACTTCTCAATATTGTGGATTGGACTAAAGTAACTCAAAATTTTAGATGACCTCCCTACTTTTCTAGATAGGTCACCATAATTTCTACAGAGTACTGGAAGTAGTTATAACTTTTCTGACAGGGTCCTAATTTTTTAAGTGAACAGTATCTGCTAAAAAGAACATTCAAAGAATATCATCTTTACATAGGAGGCTGGAAGCAATGGTTGATCACTAACTGCTATCTGATATTACATTTGCTTGGGCAGCACTTGCCAGATTTCACAGCATCCATCCATATGAAATGATGCTACAGGTACTCCTAACTGCAATAAATTACACAGAATGTAGGGAAATCTATATAGAACTTGGAAACTTAATAACAGTTTTTTCCCATACCATATAATAAATGTGAAGTGTTTAAATAGCTATTAAAACAAAATTTATATATGTCCAAATAAAACCTTTTGAAATTTATAAGTGTATTTGTTTTCATTAAAATTTTTATATCAATTATTACATTTGAATTAGATTCACACAATTATTTTTCTAGACTTTTTGTTAATAGTCTCTTGAATACCTTGAGAATCATCCTTGATGAGAGACATTTCTTTTGTCTCATAATAGGTTATAAAAGGTTTAAAGCTGTTTTACAGCCATTCTAGTATGTGTGATATAATTTATTATTTAAGGACTTATAGTTCATTCCTTCTATCATTGGCAATTATGTTATCAGTGTTTCTTGTAATAATTATAAAAGTTATAATATGAAACATTTAAAAACAATAGTGAAACTCTAATTTTCAGATACATACACTTTAGTTAGAATACCATGTAACAATTTAGCAAATGGAGAGAAACAGCTGGTATAAATTCACCTACCAGATGTCTAGCCTAGCCCCATTGCTTCCAAATCCAGCATCTTGGCTAGTGTATTATGTTCTTTGGGAACTTGCAATAAAACCCCCTACAGCAGTGAAGTCAGTCTTTGGTCCACTCTGGGCTGTGACACACCCTCCAGCTGTTTGCCAAGACAGATATTCAAGTGGCTACATTTTGTATTTAAAAGCCAGGTACGGAGCATAAGACATTGTTCATCATTCTTGCTGTCTAGCTACTCTTTACCTTTGTTGTTCAGGTAACCAATCAAGTGGCTGCACACAATGCTGGTAGAGACTAGTAGCAAAGAATCTAGGAGCTTCAGAAACTCTAGGTTCTGTTCAGATGCCACACACACACACACATATCAAAGTCTCTCCACATCTGTAAACGATTTGTTAATCAGTAGTGTGGCACAGCACAAAATGAGATTTCAGTTAGAGACTAAACACATGTGCATTTCTGAAATAGTTGTCTCATTTTCCTTACATATGAAATCTTACTGTGGCTTTAAAAGAATCAAATGTAGTATATATACCAAGTAAGGGTAGCATTTTAAAATCTGGTAATACCTGTAACAAATACTAAAGCATGAGCTGAGAGAAAACACACACACATACACATTGTAGAAATTTAATGAATGCATGTATATATCTATATTTAAAAACAAAATTATAGTTCACAGAAAAAATTAAGTGACCATCATACTTGTATTGATTATAATGTTGTAAGTACTTTTAATGTGTATGTTTGAATAAAATTTGATACATATATCTATCACCACCAACCAATCAAAGATACACAGAAGGAATATTGGCAAGGATTTAGAGTAACTGAAACTCTAATGCACTGCAGTGAGGATTTTGAGTGGCACAATCACTTTGGAAAACTATTTGGTGAGTCTATTATACAAAAACTAAATTATAAAACCTAGCCACTAAACTCCTTGATATTTACCCAAGATAAATGAAAGCATATGCCCATAAAAAAAAAATACTTGTTTGCAATGTTTATACAAGATTCAATTGGAATAATCCAAAACTGGAAACAAACCAAAGGTCAATCAATAGGTAAAGGACTAAATAATGGTAAAATGATAAAATGAAAACATAGCAATAAAAAGGAGTAAACCAGTGATACATACAGCCACACGAATATATCGCATAACAAGTATGCTGAGTGAAATAAACCAGATTAAAAAAATACTATATTAATATTTTAAATAAAATTCCTAAAAATACAGCCTAATTGCTAGTGATAGAAACCAGAACAATATATCTCTGGGACAGGAGAACAAAAAAGGTAGAGGATATTTAAGGAACATGAAGAAATTTTGAGGTGACTTTATGTGTATTTGCTTGATTATGGTGAGAGTTTTATGGATTTATACATATGCCACAACTTGTTAATATATATGCTTCAAATATGTTATATTTTCTTGTGTCAATAAACCTTTAAAAAGTATGAAAGTATGGTCTGGAGGAAAAAATAAAAAAAAATTTTCAGTAATGCCAAAGGAGACTAATGATGATGGGAATACTCCATGAAAACAAAGGTAAAAACTGGAGGAAAAAGTTAGACATTGGAAAGTGTCCAAAACACAACAGAAGCTTGATAACAGCTTAATTTTGAAAAACAAATGTCCTGGATAGGGCATTTATTGAATGCTTGTGGTTTACCTGCTTGAGATTAACACTCAACTGTCTCCAAGGTCAACAGAAATAGTGTTAGGAAAAGCTACAGTCTTACATATTAAAGGTAGCAGATTAGAATTCTGCATTTGGAAGTAAGTATGAAAAGCTATGCAGAAACCCTGGCTGGGAGATAATCCAAGAAAGTGTGAAAATAAAATTAGAGTATTTGTCATTGCTTTTCAGTCACTAGGTCATGTCCCAGTCATTGTGCTTCTCTATCCTTCAATATTACCCAGAGTTTACTCAAACACATGTTCATTGAGTAATGATGTCCTTTGCTGCAACCCTTTCCTTTTGCCTTCACTCATTCCCAGAATCAGAGTCATTTCCAGTGAGTTGGCTATTCCCATCAGGTGACAAAAGTACTGAAGCTTTAGCTTCAGCATCAGTCATCCCATTGAATATCTAGGAATTATTTCCTTTAGGACTGACTGGTTTGATCTCCTCACAGTCCAAAGGACTTTCAAGAGTCTTCTCCAGCACCACAGTTTAAAGCATCAATTCTTCAGCACTCAGCCTTCTTCATGGTCCAACTCTCATATCTGTACATGACTACTGAAAAGAACCATAGCTTTGACTATACAGACATTTGTCAGCAAAGTGATTTCTCTGCTTTTTAATATGTTGTCTAGGTTGGTCATAGTTTTTCTTAAAGAGCAAGTGTCTTTTAATCTCATGGCTTCAGTCACCATCCGCAATGATTTTGGAGCCCCCAAAATAAACTCTTTTACTGTTTCCATTGTTTCCCATCTATTTGCTATGAGATAAGGGACTGGATGCCATGATTTATTTTTCTGAATGTGGAGTTTTAAGCCAACTTTTTACTCTTTCACTTTCATCAAGAGGCTCTTTAGTTCTTCTTCACTTTCTGCCATGAGGGTGGTGTCATCTGCATATCTGAGGTTATTAATATTTCTCTCAGCAATCTTTTTTCCAGCTTGTATTTCATCCAGCTCAGCAATTTGCATAATGTACTCTGCATATAAGTTAAATAAGTAGGGTGACAATATACAGCCTTGACATACTCCTTTTCCTGATTTGGAACCAGCCTGCTGTTCTTTGTTCGGTTTTAACTGTTGCTTCCTGACTTGCATACAGATTTCTCAGGAGGCAGGTAAGGTGGTGTAGTATTACCATCTCTTTAAGGATTTTCCACAGTTGTTGTGATCCACACAATGGAAAGCTTTGGCATGGTCAATAAAACAGAAGCAGATGTTTTTCTGGAACTGTCTTGCTTTTTTGATGATCCAACAGATGCTGGCAATTTGCTCTCTGGTTCCTCTGACTTTTCTAAATCCCACTTGAACATCTGGAAATTCACTGTTCACATACTGTTGAAGCCTGGCTTGGAGAATTTTGAGCATTACTTTACTAGCGTGTGAAATGAGTGCAATTGTGCGGTAGTTTGAGTATTTTAGCATTGCCTTTCTTTGGGATTAGAATGAAAACTGAGCTTTTCAAGTCCTGTGGTCACTGCTGAGTTTTCCAAATTTGCTGGCATATTGAATAAAGTGCTTGCACAGCATCATCTTTCAGGATTTGAAACAGCTCACCTGGAATTCCATCACCTCCACTAGGTTTGTTTGTAGTGATGCCTCCTAAGGCCCACTTGACTGCATTCCAGGATGTCTGGCTCTAGGTGAGTGATCACACCATTGTGGTTATCTGGGTCGTGAAGATCTTTTTTGTATAGTTCTTCTGTGTATTCTTGCCACTTCTTAATATCTTCTGCTTCCGTTAGGTCCATACCATTTCTGCCCTTTATTGTGTCCATCTTTGCATGAAATGTTCCCTTGGTATCTCTAATTTTATTGAAGAGATTTCTAGTCTTTCCCATTCTATTGTTTTCATCGATTTTTCTGCATTGATCACTGAGGAAGGCTTTCTTATCTCTCCTTGCTATTCTTTGGAACTCTGTATTCAGATGGGTATATCTTTCCTTTTCTCCTTTGCCTTTAGATTCTCTTCCTTTCTCAGCTATTTGTAAGACCTCCTCAGACAACCATTTTGCCCTTTTGTATGTCTTTTTCTTGGGGATGGTCTTGATCACTGCCGCCTGTACAATATCGTGAACCTCCGTCCATAGTTCTTCAGGCACTTTATCAGATCTAATCCCTTGAATCTATTTGTCATTGCCATGGACTATATATAGCCTATGAGATGAATGCAATTGTGTGGTAGTTGCAACATTCTTTGGCATTATTAGAAATTACAATATCTGAAGAATAGAAAGAAAAAGGGTAATACTATATACAGTGAGTTAGATAATATTTCTTTTTCATTTTCTGGAAAGCTATATAGAACTGATATTATTTTGTCTTATAATATTTGTAAGATTTCACTAGTGAAGCCATCTGGGCCTGACAGTTTGTGTGTGTGTTTTTGAGATAGCATCTGTGTGTACATGCATTTATATTANGAAGCCATCTGGGCCTGACAGTTTGTGTGTATGTTTTTGAGATAGCATCTGTGTGTACATGCATTTATATTAAGATTTTTTAATGAAAAACTTCAATTTTTCAATCTATATAAAGCTCTTCAGTTATCTATTTTTTTCTTGAGTAAACTGGTAGTTTATGTCTTTCAAGGAATTTATTCATTTGTCTAAGATAGCAATTTTATTAAATTTGTTGACATGAAGTCTTATATAATAGTCCTTTATATTTCTTGATGTCTATACAACCTATATGGATGCTCTGTTTGGTCATTCTTAATATTGGTCATCTCTTTCATTCTTTTCCCTCTTGCTTGCTCTCTTAATTCTTAATAGTGGTCATCTCTTTCCTCCCTCTCCCTCTTGCTTGCTCTCTCCTCTTCTTGCCAATGTAGCTAAAGCTTTATCAATTTTATTTTTATATTCAAAGCACCAATATTTGGATCGATGAATCCATCTAATTATTTTTTACAATGTTATTGATTCCTGCTCTTTATCATCTTCTTCCTTCTGCTTGCTTTGAGTTTAATTTGCTTTTTGTTGTATCAAGAACACTAGGACTTTGATGTCAGCCCCATCCTTCTTTTTTGAATATAAGCATTTAATGCTGAAAATATTCCTCTAAGCACTGCTTTAGGTTATTTCACAAATTTTGATATATTTNGGTTATATTGATTATAAAATGTAAATATATGAAATTGATGGGAAAACTGAAGGGAATGAAGAGTTTTATCCTGTAGAATAAAAGAGTGGAAGAAATATAGTGTCTATTTTAGAATCCTAAAGAAGACCATTATTTAACTGACAGGTAAAGGAATTACAGCCCATAAAAGAGACAATAGAGAATTATTATGCACAAATGGATAAGAACTAGGAGCATGTAGGACCATAGATATCATGGAGTAGAAGCATAGAATGAGGGGCATGTAGGGCCATAGATATGGAGTAGAAGCGCAGAATGAGTACGTGACATTCTGTAATCTGGCAGTGATATTAATAGGAAAAGCAGATACTTGCTGATCCCACATTCCATTCCACAGACGTTGTGGCTGCTGTTAACTGGGAATTATTCCAAAGAGAAATCCAGAGATAAATACAAGAAATGAAGAGAATCCATAGAGAATTCTACTTATGGTACAATCTCTAGAAATATGTGTTAGTGATGTGGGCTCACAAAAACCTTGCAGGACGATGGTTGAGAATGATGGCACTCGGATATACGCACGAGTTAAGTAAGCAAAGCACATGAGCAAAATGTATAGAAACACAGAAAATAGAGAGGGCAAACGGCTGCAGAACAAAGACGCGGTGAAGGCGTGGAAATGTTATCCAGGGTGTACGTGAATGATTCTTCTTTCAACAATGAGATACACCATCCTCTTAAACTGAAGAAAATTGTAGAAAAACGGAGAGTCAGTATTCTCAATGAAGCAGAAAATGGGATTTATTAATAGAAGAGTTTTGAAAGTTTGTTTAGTAGTACAGAGGCAGGCAAATATTATATATATTATTGAGGACCAGAAATGAAGTATATTTCCAGAACACAATCTTGTTTTATCATGTGCTATTTGAAATTTACTGTATGAAAAAAAATTGAACTCTCACAAAAATCTCATAAGGTAAGCAGTAAACTGTGATGCAAAAAGGCAAAGTAATTTGCTAAGTCTCATTGTTGATAAGAGACAAGGTTGGCTTTGAACCCAGGTGCTTTGATTCAGGGTCTCTACACAACCACTGAATTATACTGCTCTCTTGTGAACAAAAACAAATTTCTTTCCTTAAAAATATTATTTATTAAACTAGAAATGGTGAATACTTTTCAAGGTACAATATAAGGAACTGTAGTTAAGGCTCTTTTTAATAAATGGTGACATTTTTTTTTGTTTGCATGTGTGCGTGCCAAGTCACTTCAGTCATGTCCAACTCTTTGTGACCTCATGGACTGTAGCCTCCAGGCTTCTCTGTCCATGGGATTCACCAGGCAAGAATACTGGAGTGTGTTGTCATGCCTTCTTCAGGGGATCTTCCCTACCCAGGAATTGAACCGGCATCTCTTGCAGCTCCTGCACTGCAGGAGGATTCATCTGAGGCTATATTCTGTTTACCATAAATTTGATTTGATGAGTAATAGCTTCAAAGAAACTGAGGTTTATTTATAGTTATTTTATCTTAACAGAAATGTGATCTAGGAATGACCTTAGAATACTAATACCGTATTCTCCTATGAACTTGGTAGTATAATTTATATAAAAATAATAAAAAGACACAAATATCTTTGGCAAAAATACTGCCACTTAGTGTTTAATAGAAAGACATTATCTAAAATGAAAAAACATTATGTGCTTTGTAAGCATTACTTCTGAGCAAGGTAGTTCTAAGTTTTGTTAAATATATGAGCTTTCTTTAGGGTTGATCTGTATGTTTCTAAAAGTAAAAAATAAAGATATAAATTGTACTTTCTTGTATATTTTTTATCTTTTTTATTTTATTTAATGGTTTTCTTTACGTTTCTTATCACCACAAATATCAACCTTGGAGGGAGGAATCTGTGAAGGTCTGGAGGACTTGTTAGACAATCTGCCTTATAATAGATTGCTTCCCACAGAGACTGAACTTGAGAAATGCTAAATGATAAAAATGTATTTTAAAGCTGTCACAAAAGTGAGCATCTCTTCCCATCAAGCCAATTTTCTTACAAAATATACTTTAACAAATAGCATGATAGGTTGCCAATAATAATGACTATTTTATTTAAAGAACAGTAACAGATCAACACCGTTAGTTTCCTTGCTCAACAGAAGGGAAGTGCAGAGGATGTGTCAGTTATAACTATTTTTACTCTCTAGTTTCCTTCTCCATATTTCTTATATTGTATAATATAGGGATGATCATGACAAGTCAGCTACCTACTTCTTCATGATAGCCTTCTGTTTTATATTTTTAAGCTTCTTGAGTAGTCAGGCTATACCTTTTTCATTCTGATGTATAGTTTCCACTCTCCCCTACCCAAATGGAGATAAATGAATTGATTATAGTATACACAATCTCAGAATCCCTTTCTTCTGTACCTTTTGAAGTTTAGGAATCCCAGATTATCCAGGAGTAACAGGACTAAGAGGATTGTCAGGATTTACACCCATATGTCCAACTTCAGCAATATCTACTTTTGCTATGAGGCACAATGAATCTTTCTTAGTTTCTTCCTAGCCTGCTGTCTTCAAGGAAGCCCACATTAGGGTTAGTGAAGAAAATGTTTTCTCTTCACTTTAAATGAGTGAAGGATCCTCAGGAGACCTACTTAAACTGCTTGTTCTGCATCTCATGAGTGTGAGTGTCACAGGAATGGGGGGCAGATATTCTGCCTATTTTTCAAAAATAATCTAAAAGTAAGAAGATGGCTTTAGCTGTTAGAAAAAAAGACAGAGCTACAACAGAGAAGAGCTGCATTTGTAACTATGATAGGTCAGGATTAAATGTTCTAAATGAACTGTATGCAAGCCCTTGCTGAATGGAGCTATTAATAGTTTTGCCTGGAATTCTGTTGAGTCCTTCCTCAGGTGGTATAACTAGAGGCAGTTTGGATGTCCCCCCGGCCCCCGCCACCCCCGAATGCATGAAGCAACAAAAGCCCAAAGGCTAAGGTGAAGTCAAACCAGACAGCTTGAGAAGAAATCAGCTTTGTAGGAAAATGCAGGCATAGGACTTAAATAGGAAATCTTTAACTGACGTACAAAACTAGCCCATGAAAAGAAAGCCCAAACTAGCATATTCAAAAATAAAGGTTATCAAAACTAGATTTTTAACTAGGTGAAACTTCAATCAGATCTTTTCCATCTCTTACCTCTCCTTCATTATCCTAGGGTGTGAAAAAGCTTAAAGCAGTATATAGAGAAAAAAGTGGACTATAAAATGTAGAATGGAAACCAAGACAAGCAGGTTCCCTTTAACCTATGCCACTGAAGATTTTCAAACTGAAGTCACCCTAAATTATTGCAATGGGGAGACTTTATTGGAAAATGTGGATACTTTGATATAATTAATATTACACTGGGATATAACTATTTTGTATTACCTGAAAAAGTAAAAATTATTAAACTGGGATGAGTACCTACTCAAGATTTTGAATGAGACAGTCAAGAATTCACTAACAGAACAAATCTGAAGGAGACTTGAGAGAAAAATGTTGATTTTCTGTTTATGTCTATGGAGTCCAACTTTTTCAATGATCTGGTTACAATTACATTACACAGTTAAATTATTTCAAATGTACAGACAGACACTTGAAGTTCACATTTATTTCAAACTTATGTTTCTAAGACACTTCACACTTGGTCTATTTTCCTGGACATGTCTTGGTCCAATATTCTACTGCTCATGAGGTAACTTTTACTCCTTTTAATTTCTAAGGTTATGGGCAGGATGCTATCCAAATATATATCCAAATTTTATTAATATTATTTTTTATATATCTGGAACATTATTGTGATTAGTGAGATTCCTCTGATTTAAGTAAGCATACTATAAAATATCAAGCATGCAATGATTGTCCATACCACACTTCCCAAGTGAAAGCTGCTCAGTAGTTTCTGACTCTTTGCAACCTCATGGACTATACAGTCCATGGAATTCTCCAGGCCAGAATACTGGAATGGGTAGTAGTTCCCTTCTCCAGGGGATCTTTCCAACCCAGGGATCAAATGGAGATCTCCTGCACTGCAAGCGGATTCTTTATCAGCTGAGCTACCAAGGAAGCCCACATTGTCCAAAGCCGAGTAAAACTGAAAAAAATTAAAAAAAAAAAAATTGATCTTTTTATCTCCTTCTCTGTGCAGGCCCAGGAGGGCCGAGAGGAGCTACTCCACATTCAAGGTCAGGAGGGGCAGCCATGAGGAGATAGACCTCGTCCAAGGTAAGGAGCAGCTGTGAAGAGATACCCCATGTCCAAGGTAAGAGAAACCCAAGTAAGACGGTAGGTGTTGCAAGAGGGCATCAGAAGGCAGACACACTGAAACCATAATCACAGAAAACTAGTCAATCTGATCACATGGACCACAGCCACGTCTAACTCAAAGAAACGAGCCATGCCATGTGGGGCCACCCAAGATGGGCAGGTCATGGTGGAAAGATCTGACAGAATGTGGTCCACTGGAGAAGTGAATGGCAATCCACTTCAGGATTCTTGCCTTGAGAACCTCATGAACAGTATCAAATGGCAAAATGATAGGATACTGAAAGAAGAACTCCCCAGGTTGGTAGGTGCCCAATATGCTCCTGGAGATCAGTTGAGAAATAACTGCAGATAGAATGAAGGGATGGAGCCAAAGCATAAAACAATACCCAGTTGTGGATGTGACTGGTGATACAAGCAAGGTTCGATACTATAAAGAGCAATATTGCATAGGAACCTGGATGTTAGGTCCATGAATCAATGCATATTGGAAGTGGTCAAACAGGAGATGGCAAGAGTGAATGTCAACATTCTAGGAATCAGTAAACTAAAATGGACTGGAATGGGTGAATTTAACTCAGATGACCATTATATCTACCACTGTGAGCAGGAGTCCCTTAGAAGAAATGGAGTAGCCATCATGGTCAACAAAAGAGTCTGAAATGAAGTACTTGGCTGCAATCTCAAAACCGACAGAATGATCTCTGTGTTTCCAGGGCAAACCATTCAATACCACGGTAATCCAAGCCTATGCCCCAACCAGTAACAATGAAGAAGCTGAAGTTGAACGGTTCTGTGAAGACCTACAAGGCCTTTTAGAACTAACACCCAAAAAAGATGTCCTTTTCATTATAGGGGACAGGAATGCAAAAGTAGGAAGCCAAGAAACACCTGGGGTAACAGGAAAATTTGGCCTTGGAATGCAGAATGAAGCAGGGCAAAGGCTAACAGAGTTTTGCCAAGAGAATGCACTGGTCATAGCAAACACCCTCTTCCAACAACACAAGAGAAGACTCTACAAATGGACCGAAATCAGATTGATTATATTCTATGCAGCCAAAGATGGAGAAGCTCTATACAGTCAGTAAAAACAAGACTGGGAGCTGACTATGGCTCAGATCATGAACTTCTTATTGTCAAATTCAGACGTAAATTGAAGAAAGTAGGGAAAAAGACTATACCATTCAGGTATGACCTAAACCAAATCCATTATGATTATACAGTGGAAGTGATAAATAGATTTAAGGGACTAGATCTGATAGATAGAATGCCTGAGGAACTATGGATATCTGGGGAGGCCTTACAAATAGCTGTGAAAAGAAAAGAAGTGAAAAGCTAAGGAGAAAAGGAAAGATATAAGCATCTGAATGCAGAGTTCCAAAGAATAGCAAGGAGAGATAAGAAAGCCTTCCTCAGTGATCAATGCAAAGAAATAGAGGAAAAGAACAGAATGGGAAAGACTAGAGATCTCTTCAAGAAAATCAGAGATACCAAGGGAACATTTCATGCTAAGATGGGCTCGATAAAGTACAGAAATGGTCTGGACCTAACAGAAGAAGATATTAAGAAGAGGTGGCAAGAATACACGGAAGAACTGTACAAAAAAGATCTTTACAATGCAGATAATCATGATGGTGTGATCACTCGCCTAGAGCAGACATCCTGGAATGTGAAGTCAAGTGGGCCTTAGAAAGCATCACTATGAACAAAGCTAGTGGAGGTGATGGAATTCCAGTAGAGCTATTTCAAATCCGGAAAGATGACACTGTGAAAGTGCTGTACTCAATATGCCAGCAAATATGGGAAATTCAGCAGTGGCCACAGGACTGGAAAAGGTCAGTTTTCATTCCAATCCCTTAGAAAGTCAATGCCAAAGAATGCTCAAACTACCACACAATTGCACTCACCTCACATGCCAGTAAAGTAATGCTCAAAATTTTCCCAGCCAGGCTTCAGCAATACATGAACCATGAACTTCCAGATGTTTAAGCTGGTTTTAGAAAGGCAGAGGAACCAGAGATCAAATTGCCAATATCTGCTGGATCACTGAAAAAGTGAAAGAGTTCCAGAAAAACATCTATTTTTGCTATATTGACTATGCCAAAGCCTTTGACTGTGTGGATCACAATAAACTGTGGAAAATTCTGAAAGAGATGGGAATAGCAGACCACCTCACCTGCCTCTTGAGAAACCTGTATGCAGGTCAGGAAGCAACAGTTAGAACTGGACATGGAACAACAGACTGGTTCCAAATAGGAAAAGGAGTACGTTAAGGCTGTATATTGTCAGCCTGCTTATTTAACTTCTATGCAGAGTACATCCTGAGAAATGCTGGCCTGGAAGAAGCACAAGCTGGAATCAAGATTGCCAGGAGAAATATTAATAACTTCAGATATGCTGCTGACACCACCCTTATGGCAGAAAGTGAAGAGGAACTAAAAAGCCTCTTGATGAAAGTGAAAGAGGAGAGTGAAAAAGTTGGCTTAAAGCTCAACATTCAGAAAACGAAGATCATGGCATCAGGTCCCATCACTTCATG
>SJYQ01001193.1:195095-227692 GCA_006410935.1 Redunca redunca
TAAACATGCTGTAAAACATGATTTGGGGGACTATATGCAATTATATTTATATATATAAATAATATATATGCAATTATATGTATATGGGTTTTAAAGTATATATTAAATATAATAAGGAAAATAATCATGACAAGGCATGTTAACTTTTTTTTTCCCTAGAAGCTTAGACAATGGGAGGAATCTATATTAGTACCTAATGTCTTCAGAGTAACAAAATATATTTCAGGTTAAGAAAAGAAAATCACATTTACAAGAAATAAAAGAAGTCCTATTCAACATACTCTAAAGTTATATACAGTTATATATGTATTTGATATTACCACTGCTAATATATTCATTACTGTTCTTCGGTCCTTTTTTCAATACATATAAAGCACCATGCTCTAACCTGAGTGCTGGAGGTACATTAGTTAGCAAGGTTAATGTGAGCCCTCCTTCCTAGAGGTGAAAGAGCACACTAGTAAAAAGCATGTCCTATGGATTCAGGTTCCTGAATCCCAATTAGGATCAGCCTCTCACTGGCTTTTGACTTGGGAAAATGATCTAACTTCTCTTTGCCTCAATTTCTCCAGCAGAGATACCGGAAGGGACACGATTCCCCCAGAGGGCTGCTGAAGGATTAAATTATTCAACATGGAAGCTCATGAAGACCATCAGGCACACAGTCTCTATACCTGTGAGCTATTTTCAGTTGAGACACTGAACAGGACAATGATCAAAACCATAGGCTTTGAAGTTGAACTGACTGGGATAATTAAAAGTCCACCCTCACCTACTGGTGGTGGAGTGAATTGGAGCTTGTTTTTTAACCCTGGTGAGCCTCCTCCAGTTTTCCTCTGAAAAATGGACATGATTAGTACCTGCCTTAGATCGGTGCTGAGAGTTTTGCCTTAGTTTCTATATATAAAGAACTTTTAAAAATGCCAGCCACTGAGTAGGCGTTCAAGAGTCATCATCACCTTTATGGAGATAGATGATATTAAATAAATTTATTAAAATGTAAGCAATAAAATATCACATAGAAAAAATATGCAATTCAGAGAATAAAATAGGTTGTCATGGTGAAGAATGACAGAATGAGCTGATAGGGACTAAGGCTCACAGAAGCCTGTCTTTGGAGGTGACGGCAGTGAGGTCAGGGTGTCAAGAAATATCCACAGTAAAAGAGGGGAAAAGAGGTCTCCAGAGAATTTACCATGCACAGGGATAATTACTACCATGTGCAAAAGCCCTTGGAGTGCTTGTTAGGGCAACAGGAAGCAGAGTCAGGATCTGGGGAGTAAATGGGAGGATACAGTGATGGGAGTGGTTCTGAGACACATGACACTTTTTTCAGCATGGAGCTCTTACCAATGAACTGATACTTCTTTTCACACATCCTAAAGACTTTGAGCCAAACAATACTTCACTCTGAAACACTGGCAGTGTAGCTAAGACAAAAGAACTAAATTTAAGGCAGAAAAACAGAGAGCAGAACTTCAGTAACTCAAATCAGCTGAAATTTACAACCAGGGCATTAAGAGTTGTGAAGAGTAATGGATACCAGCAGTCTGTGTGGTCATTCACTTTAGTCTGAGCCTGTGACACAGACATAAATACAAGAATTTACTTAGAACTACCAGTTAGGAATTAACCTAACTGGAATAGAGAGAAACTCCTAAAAACCTTAGTTATTCAGTTGGAATGCAGAAAAGCCATACAAAGGAAAGAAAGACGATGAGTTAAGAAGCACAAGTCACTGTTACATACAAAAATAGACTGACATAACTCTAAGCCTGGCAGGATAAAATGGATCTACTAGTAATGTATCTGCTTGCCAGAACAAAACTCAGTTACTTTTAAAAGAAGAAAACATAATTTGGATGCTCTACCAACTATGATCCATAATGCCCTATGAGCTACATGCTAAGTTCCTTCAGTCGTGTCCAACTCCTTGTGACCCCATGGACTGGAGCCTGCCAGGTTCTTCTGTCCATGGGATTCTCCAGGCAAGAATACTGTAGTGGGTTGTCATGCTCTTCTCCAGGGGATCTTCCTGACCCAGGGATCGAACCCATGTCTCTTGCATCTCCTGCATTGGCAGGTAGGTTCTTTACCACTAGCATCACCTGGAAAGAAAATATAATTTGGACTCCCTACCAACTATGATCCATAATTCCATACAGAAGCAAACAAATAGGAAAACTGATTCCTATTCCTGCAGGTGGGTTCTTTTCCACTTAGTGCCACCTGGGAAGCCCTATAACAGCAGACTGAAGAAGTTAAAAAAAAAAAGCCTGAAGTCTTTAGGATAGAGGAATAAGAAGTATTCACTATGTAACAAAAAGAGAAACAAATTAAACAGAATGCATTTGTTGTGTGTTTAATTGGGTTTGAATACATTTTATACTTCAATTTACAATAAGGCCTTGTACTACCCAGCTTTCCCACAGAAACAACTTTGGGACTATAGTGACACTAACCAACTTCTACATACACAGAGAATAATACTACACGCTAGTAAAGTAATGCTCGAAATTTCTCCAAGCCAGGCTTCAGCAACACGTGAACTGTGAAATTCCAGATGTTCAAGTTGGTTTTAGAAAAGGCAGAGGAACCAGAGATCAAATTGCCAACATCTGAGGGATCATCGAAAAAGTAAGAGAGTTCCTTGCTTTATTTCTGCTTTATTGACTATGCCAAAGGCTTTGACTGTGTGGATCACAATAAACTGTGGAAAATTCTGAAAGCGATGGGAATACCAGACCACCTGACCTGCCTCTTGAGAAACCTGTATGCAGGTCAGGAAGCAACAGTTAGAACTGGACATGGAACAACAGACTGGTTCCAAATAGGAAAGGGAGTACGTCAAGGCTGTATATTGTCATCCTGCTTATTTAACTTATATGCAGAGTACATCATGAGAAATGCTGGGCTGGAAGAAGCACAAGCAGGAATGAAGTTTGCCGGGAGAAATATCAATAACCTCAGATATGCAGATGACACCACCCTTATGGCAGAAAGTGAAGAGGAACTCAAAAGCCTCTGGATGAAAGTGAAAGAGGAGAGTGAAAAAACTGGCTTAAAGCTCAACATTCAGAAAACGAATATCATGGCATCTGGTCCCATCAGTTCAGTGCAGTTCAGTCGCTCAGTTGTGTCTGACTCTTTGCGACCCCATGAATCGCAGCATGCCAGGCCTCCCTGTCCATCACCATCTCCCGGAGTTCACTCAGACTCACGTCCATTGAGTCCGTGATGCCATCCAGCTATCTCATCCTGGGTCATCCCCTTCTCCTCCTGCCCCCAATCTCTCCCAGCATCAGAGTCTTTTCCAATGAGTCAACTCTTCGCATGAGGTGGCCAAAGTACCAGAACTTCAGCTTTAGCATCATTCCTTCCAAAGAAATCCCAGGGCTGATCTCCTTCAGAATGGACTGGTTGGATCTCCTTGCANCTGGGAGGGATTGGGGGCAGGAGGAGAAGGGGACGACAGAGGATGAGATGGCTGGATGGCATCACTGACTCGATGGATGTGAGTTTGAGTGAACTCCAGGAGTTGGTGATGGACAGGGAGGCCTGGCGTGCTGCGATTCATGGTGTCACGAAGAGTTGGACATGACTGAGCGACTGAACTGAACTGAACTGAAGGAAAATGAGAAGGGGAAAAATGATTTGATCATTTGTCCTCATTATGTTTCAATTAAGATGGTGAGCTCAACTGATACTATGACTGTATTCAGTCAGTAGCCCTCTGGGGCTCTTAAGAAAGTATGTTTTCCTCCTGGAATGTAGAGGTAAAATTTAAATGAAATCCTTACCTATGTAATACTTTTAATTACTTCAAAATAAAGCTGATAACCAGAACTCAAGTCTTTAATTCATAGCTTTCATTCTTTCAACAGGCACCTAATCTTTCTGGGGGTAGAGGGTTCTTTTTCATCGTTAATCTATAGTCTAGGCCTCTAGTCTAAACAAAGAATTTTCACTCATGTTACAGAATATGTTTTCCCTCTTAGCAAACCTCTGTCAATATCAATGTGTAGCTTATTTTACCAATGCTGTTTTTTTCAACAAAGCTAGTTATTTTAGGTGAACACACATTATATATCATATACATTATGTATATTTACTTAAATGTATTAAATTACAGATACAGGATAATTTAATATCCACACCATACTTATAATATTTACACAGAACTTTTGAACAAATCATTTAGAAAGCAGAAAGGAGAGAATTAGAATTTCTCTGCCATGGAAGTGGTAAATTGGCTTGTTTTCTGACTTCCGAGTATCTCTTGAATATTTTTGCTTCTTTTAGAGGATCATTTGTCTTATATGACCTGATTTACCAAGGTAGAAAGTAAAAAAATTCATTCTTTTATCATTTCTGCAAAGGAACTAATAAGTAACATGAGTTTTACCACTATGATATATCTGTGTGAGCTGTCAATACAAAAAATGAACATAAGACAAATTTGGATTCAAAGAATTTATCCTTTGCCTATTTCAGTCAATGCTAGTGTTCATCACATAAAGGGCTGTAGAAACACTTCTGGTGTCTAGGTGCAGAGGTTATCAGTTTCCACACTGCAGTATTTTGAGTTGTTAAACTGATGTTTAGTGGCAGATGTAAAAATTCAGCAGTACACTCCCCGTATAAGGAGCTTGTTCCTTGTAGCATTGACTTTCTGCTTCCCAGAAATTTTTGCCCATAATATTGCTAAGTAAAATTTTCCTTACATTACCTCCTTATACTATCATTTGTCCCCACCTTTTCAACTGTCCTTTAAACAGTTCTACAATTATATTGTCCATCTACAACTGATGAAACTGGGCCACAAGAAAAATATAAGCCTTGTATGAGTTATCTTGCATGTCTTAATCTAAAGATAATGGAATTCAGCTAACATTAAAGGATGAGACTCTGGAGATGATAACAAGCATTGTTAAAACTGTCAGTTCAGTAAATCAACTATATCAGGGCCTGTATCTGCCTGATTCCCTTTTTCTTTTCTTATTTTTATTATGTGGCCTCAATATGAGACTATATCTCTGCTGCAATATCTGCATTGCAACAGGAATAAGGGAGAGGAAAAGGGGTGTGGATATCTTAGGAAAATTAAAATACAATCCAAGAAAAGTATATCAGACCTGGTCAGCCAAAGACCTAGTACTTGGGCATCTCTTGCTTGAACGGAAGTGAAAAAATGACTTAAAAACATTGGATTAGGGCTTGATAAAGTGGTGTTTGACATATATTTCCAAAATTATATCCTCTAGAAATTTATTTTGATACATGTGAACAACAATGGGTAGATTCAGTCAAGACTCATTTCTACATGTCATACAATTTGCTTTTTATCCATTATTCTCCATTTCACTGGTAACTCAGTTTTTCTGCATGTCAGATTTTAAAATAGACTTTAAGACCTTTTAGTTCTCTATGCAGATGCATTTACAGTGCAACTATATTATAGAGATCTAATTTATCCTGAAGTCCAACCTTCTGTCATTTCTTGATTTAAAATACCTTTGTTTTCTCAGAGTTCCTTCATTTTATGCATTTTTGATTTACATGTAAATTCAATGTGAACAGTACTATGTACAGAATAACTTCATTGTGATATATAAATGGCATTTTTTTCTTTTAAATTTCCTTACTGTATCACAACTATCTATATTTAATTGAAATGCACTGCCTAGACAGAAAGTAGTAAGAACCTCTGCTGAGGCTGCTGCTTACCTCTGGGTTCTAAAAATGCATCAAGCATCCACTGCAGAGAAGTCTGACTTTCTCCTGTTGTGATTCACTATCAAAGGGAAATGAACAATTGATGAAGCATACTATCCTTTATTTTTCCCAGGTCAAATATCAGTGACTTACTATTCATAATTCATATGTCTCCCTCTTTCAAAGATTATTTATCTTTACTAAATCAGTAACATGCTTTCTGAAAATAAATTGATTTCTCATATTTAGCATGTTTCCTATATCTAGTGGCTGAAAGAAAGGATCTGTCATATTATGTCAACTTTTCCTCTCTGATCTCCTAGGGGTATGTTATAAATCATTACTTTATAATCAGTTTTTTTTTTAATTAAATATCAGCCATATGACTGAGTCAGAGAGAAACAGGATTTTGGTCTCCCAAATAAATAGATTTATAGAAANATGTTATAAATCATTACTTTATAATCAGTTTTTGTTTTAATTAAATATCAGCCATATGACTGAGTCAGAGAGAAACAGGATTTTGGTCTCCCAAATAAATAGATTTATAGAAATAATGTTTAGAAGAATATATGATAAATTTTATAAGAAAAACATCATTCAGATCTTCTCATAAATAAAATACCTCTCAGTTCAGTTCAGTTGAGTTCAGTCACTCAGTCATGTCCAACTCTTTGCAAGCCCATGAGCTGCAGCATGCCAGGCCTCCCTGTCCAACACCAACTCCCGGAGCCCACCCAAACTCATGTCCATTGAGTCAGTGATGCCATCCAACCATCTCATCCTCTGTTATCCCCTTCTTCCACCTTCAATCTTTCCTAGCATCAGGGTCTTTTCCAATGAGTCCGTTCTTCACATCAGATGGCCAAAGCACTGGAGTTTCAGCTTCAGCATCAGTCCTTCCAATGAATATTCAGGACTGATTTCGTTTAAGGATGGACTGGCTGGATCACCTTGCAGTCTAAGGGACTCTCAAGAGTCTTCTCCAACACCACAGTTCAAAAGCATTAATTCTTTGGCACTCAGCTTTCTTTATAGTCCAACTCTCACATGACTACTGGAAAAAACTATAGCTTTCACTAGATGGACCTTTGTTGGCAAAGTAATGTCTTTGCTTTTTAATATGCTGTCTAGGTTGGTCCATAGCTTTACTTCCAAGGAGCAAGCGTCTTTTAATTTCATGGCTGCAGTCACCATCTGCAGTGATATTCCAGCCCAAGAAAATAAAATCTGTCATTGTTTCCCCATTTATTTGCTGTGAAGTGATAGAACCGAATACCAAGATCTTCATTTTTTGAAAGCTGAGTTTTAGGCCAGCTTTTTCACTCTCCTCTTTCATCAAGAGGCTCTTCAGTTCCTCTTTGCATTCTGCCATAAGGGTGGTGTCACCTGTATATCTGAAGATATTGACATTTCTCCTGGCAATCTTTATTCCATCTTGTGTTTCATCCAGCCCAGCATTTCGCATGATGTACTCTGCATATAAGTTAAATGAACAGGGTGACAATATACAGCCTTGACATACTCCTTTCCCAATTTGGAACCAGTCTGTCGTTTCATGTCTGGTGCTGACTGTTGCTTCTTGATCTGCATTCATATATTTCAACAGGCAGGTAAGGTGGTCTGGTATTCCCATCTCTTTAAAATTTTCCAGTTTGTTGTGATCCACACAGTCAAAGGCTTCAACATAGTCAATAAAGCAGAAGTAGATGTTTTTCTGGAACTCTCTTGCTTTTTATATGATCCAGTGGATGTTGGCAATTTGATCTCTGGTTCCTCTGACTTTTGGAAATACAGATTTCTTGTTTAGTTGCTAAGTCATGTCCGATTCTTACGACCCCATGGACTGCAGCCCACCAGGGTCCTCTGTCCATAGGGTTTTCCAGGCAAGAATACTGGAGTGGGTTGCCATTTCCTTCTCCAGGGAAATCTTCCCAACCTAACATATCAAACTTAGGTCTCCTGCACTGCAGGCAGATTCTTAACCAACTGAGCTATCAGGGAAGTCCAAATCCAGCTTGAACATCTGGATGTTCTTGCTTCACATACTGCTGAAGCCTTACTCAGAGAATTTTCAGCATTACTTTACCAGTGTGTGAGATATTTACATACATTCAAGATATATTTGCTGCTAAGTCACTTCAGTCATGTCTGACTCTGTGCGACCCTATAGATGGCAGCCCGCCAGGCTCCCCCATCCCTGGGATTCTCCAGGCAAGAATACTGGAGTGAGTTGCCATTTCCTTCTCCAATGCATGAAAGTGAAAAGTGAAAGTGAAGTCGCTCAGTCATGTCCAACTCTTAGCGACCCCATGGACTGCAGCCCACCAGGCTCTGTCCATGGGATTTTCCAGGCAAGAGTACTGGAGTGGGTTGCCATGCCCTCCTCCAGAAGATCTTCCCCACCCAGGGATCAAACTCATGTCTTTTATGTCTCCTGCATTGGCGGGTGGGTTCTTTACCACTAACGCCACCTGGGAAGCCCTGATCCTAGTACCCTGTGATATCTTGCTAGGACTATTGGCCTTCTGGGGAAAAGTAAGTGAGCATCAGCTGTGTCAAATCAACTGACTGCCACCTAGATGATGACTCAGTTGGAAATCCAGTGCCTTCCCTGTTCATTACTATTCTCCAGAAATGAGTACAACATGCTGGGGACATAAATGGTAGCTGAATTAGTAAAATGATACCATTTGATTAGAAATAAACCCATGGATTATATCTTTATAGATACAATATTCATATTGAATAATTCAGTTTGTTTATCTAGTTTCCTGGGTGTCTACGTAGCTCTTTAAAGGTTTGCACCCTAGATAAAGAATTTTGCTCTCAGATTAAAATAGAGTCTAATTGCAAAATGGTTTGATAATACCTATTAAAGTTATGAATATTAAATGGAATAATGCATGCAAGGGGTGAGACATGACGTCTAATACAATTAGAAGTGTTCAACAAATGTTCATTTTTATTATTATGATTACTCATTGTGGTGAGTTTGCTCAAAATCCTTCCAAGGATAAAAATAAAAATATTCTGTTCAGCTTGCAATCACAACTCAGTAGTTCGAGTGGGTCCTGAAGAAAATAAAAATGGAAGAGAAATCGCATATCCTTGCTAATTCTAGATAATAGCATAAGGTAGATGTTAGACATGGCTAACTTTATCTTAGAAAATTGGCCCCCAAAATTGCAAAATTGTGTTTAAATTTGTGCTGATGTCCAGAAGCATCATGCGGCAGCCTGGGTACCCAAAACCCTGAACTACGCTCCCCCACCTGAATATGTGTCTCCTCTCTCTCATTGTACTTTACATGTTTCAGTTCTTCCATCTCAAGTTTTTAGTTCCAGGTGTTAGAGTTTTGACAGAAGTTTTTGTATCAAGATTATGTGATGTTATCTAAGAGGAAGTGCTGATGAATAAAAAGTGCTGACTTAGTCTTAAGAGAGAACACATTTGCCTTATAGTAACATATTGTTGTTGGCTTGAGGCACTGGAGGGCATGACTCAAGATCCAGGATTCTCCACTCCTACCATGGCTTCTTCACAACCCAGATAAGCATGATGATGTGATCACTAATCTAGAGCCAGACATCCTGGAATGTGAAGTCAAGTGGGCCTTAGAAAGCATCACTATGAACAAAGCAAGTGGAGGTGATGGAATTCCAGTTGAGCTGTTTCAAATCCTGAAAGATGATGCTGTGAAAGTGCTGCACTCAACATGCCAGCAAATTTGGAAAATTCAGCAGTGGCCACAGGACTGGAAAAGGTCAGTTTTCATTCCAATCCCAAAGAAAGGCAATGCCAAAGAATGCTCAAAATACCGCACAATTGCACTCATCTCACATGCTAGTAAAGTAATGCTCAAAATTCTCCAAGCCAGGCTTCAGCAATACATGAACCGTGAACTCCCTGATGTTCAAGCTGGTTTTAGAAAAGGCAGAGGAACCAGAGATCAAATTGCCAACATCTGCTGGATCATGGAAAAACAAGAGAGTTCCAGAAAAACATCTATTTCTACTTTATTGACTATGCCAAAGCCTTTGACTGTGTGGATCACAATCATCTGTGGAAAATCCTTCAAGAGATGGGAATACCAGACCACCTGAGCTGCCTCTTGAGAAATCTGTATGCAGGTCAGGAAGTAACAGTTAGAACTGGACATGGAACAACAGACTGGTTCCAAATAGGAAAAGGAGCATGTCAAGGCTGTATATTGTCACCCTGCTTATTTAACTTCTATGCAGAGTACATCATGAGAAACGCTGGACTGGAAGAAACACAAGCTGGAATCAAGATTGCTGGGAGAAATCTCAATAACCTCAGATATGCAGATGACACCACCCTTATGGCAGAAAATGAAGAGGAGCTAAAAAGCCTCTTGAGGAAAATGAAAGAGGAGAGTGAAAAAGTTGGCTTAAAGCTCAACATTCAGAAAATGAAGATCATGGCATCCGGTCCCATCACTTCATGGGAAATAGATGGGGAAACAGTGGAAACAGTGTCATACGTTATTTTTGGGCTCCAAAATCACTGCAGATGGTGACTGCAGCCATGAAATTAAAAGACGCTTACTCCTTGGAAGAAAAGTTATGACCAAACTAGATAGCATATTCAAAGCAGAGACGTTACTCTGCCAACTAAGGTCCGTCTAGTGAAGGCTGTGGCTTTTCCTGTGGTCATGTATGGATGTGAGAGTTGGACTGTGAAGAAGGCTGAGCGCCAGAGAATTGATGGTTTTGAACTGTGGTGCTGGAGAAGACTCTTGAGACTGCAAGGAGATCCAACCAGTCCATTGTGAAAGAGATCAGCCCTGGGATTTCTTTGGAAGGAATGATGCTAAAGCTGAAACTCCAGTACTTTGGCCACCTCATGCAAAGAGTTGACTCATTGGAAAAGACTCTGAAGCTGGGAGGGATTGGGGGCAGGAGAAGAGAAGGGGACGGCCGAGGATGAGATGGCTGGATGGCATCACTATCTCGATGGACATGAGTCTGGGTGAACTCTGGGAGATGGTGATGGACAGGGAGGCCTGGCGTGCTGCGATTCATGGGGTCACAAAGAGTCAGACACGACTGAGCAACTGAACTGAACTGACCCTGGCTTCTTTGGCTTATTTTTTCCCAAAATGAATGAAATTTGATGATGTGTGAAATTGTGTTCTAGGTGCCACTTCTCCTTCTGGGCTTCTCAGTCACTGTTTACCCACTCTTTTATAAGGTCATCTTATAGGCACACTATATGGCTTCTTAGGTGGCACAAGTGATAAAATATCCACCTGCTAATGCAGGAGATGCAAGAGAAGTGGGTTCGATCTCCAGGTTAGGAAGATCCCCTGAAGTAAGATATGGCAACTCACTCTAGAATTCTTGCTTGGAAAATTCCATGGACATAGGACCCTGGCAGGCTACAGTCCATCATGGGGGTCACAAAGAGTCGAACACAACTGAGCATGTATCACATAATACAAAAAGGAAAAAAAAGGAGCGCTATATACTATAGGAATCAGCAATGAGGTTCCAGATAAAAGAAAGATAATTGAGAATCGGAACAGAGTAGAAGCCTGGTTCTAGTTTAAGGCTAAGCTATATATTGCAATCCAGTGTTTATCAGCTTTTACAAATGGATATTTTTGGTTCTCTGATGCCTGTGCTAATTTCTCAATTACTTCTGGACATGGAAATGGAAAATATAAGATTATAACCCCAATAATTGGCATTAATTTCCTAAACAATCTATTCCTTTCATTTTATAATAGACCATTCTGTGGTTCTCTGGACACAAGATCATCTAGGAAAGAAAACAAAAATGAAACAAAAACTTAAATGTCGAAAGATGACTATATCATGATAGAAGATGACAATTCAGACAGAAAAAGTATATCTGATAAAAAATTTAAATCAGAAGTTGGGCATCCACCATCCTTCCAATAATACCTGCTGAGTTTCTGACTCTCAGGGTGAAAATCAGGCAGAGATGGTAGGGTTTTATTTCACCAATAATTTCAGCTTTGAAGGTTGCTACTCTTTTTCTTCTATTCACCATTCCCAACACTGTTCCTGACAAGAGTTAGAGCTGAAGATATCTATGTGGGAGATTAATATTTATAACACTGAGGGTTTTTTGCCCTTAGGCTTCAATCGTCCTGATTTTGTTTAGTTTTTTCCAGTGCTGCTTCTTAATGAAGATCAAGTCATTGGAAATAATTGTTTCATGAATACCCATTCAATGAACTGCAATGCAAAGTCAAATTCTATTTTTGAAAAAGAAGTCTCACACATAGTTAGAATTGAATAGTATTCTGAAGCGTGGAGGAACCACTTTTTTTCTATAGCAGAAAGCATTTTATTTGATTCACAGTGAATAGTTTTGTTTTTTTTTTTTTTTTTTTNNNTTTTTTTTTTTTTTTTTTGTCTGAAAGCTACACATGCTGGGCCTAACAACATTACCATAGGTTGAGTTCACAGAGAGAAAGAAAAATGCATGTTGTAATACTACAGGGTGTTAGTTGGTATTATTATTATTATTTTAGTATTTCCTAAAATTAAAAAATGGTTAACAACATATATCAACCTTAAGGTACTCTTGATTTCCTGAACAATCCTGTATGCCCACTAATGTTTTTTCCTCCCTTTCTTATTCATGGTTCATGGGAAAATGATGCCATTGAATTTCATTTGGTGAATAAATTGGTTAAAATATTTGATAAGGCTCTTCTGTGGCTTACAAGAAGAAGCTATTCTGTCATTGCTTTACTTGAAAAGATTTTTTAAAATTAGGATACCTTTTGAAGTTTGTTATTTATCAATGACAGTAACAGAAAAGTTACTATTTTTTGCTATTACAAATTCTACATAAATGCTCTTGCATATCAGTTCAGTCACTCAGTCATGTTCGACTATTTGCAACTCCGTGAACTACAGCACGCCAGGATTGCTTGTCCATCACCAACTTCCAGAGCTAGCTCAAACTCATGTCCATCCAGTCAGTGATGCCATCCAACCACCTCATCCTCTGTTGCCCCCTTCTCCTCCTGCCTTCAATCTTTCCCAGCATCAGGGTCTTTTCCAGTGAGTCAGTTCTTCGCATCAGGTGGCCAAAGTATCACAATTTCATACATGACTACTGGGAAAACCATAGCTTTGACTAGATGGATCTTTGTTGGCAAAGTAATGTCTCTGCTTTTGAATATGCTATCTAGGTTGGTCATAACTTTTCTATCAAGGAGCAAGCATCTTTTAATTTCATGGCTGCAGTCACCATCTGCAGCGATTTTGGAGCCCCCAAAATAAAGTCTGACACTGTTTCCACTGTTTCCCCATCTATTTCCCATGAAGTATTGGGATCAGATGCCATGATCTTCGTTTTCTGAATGTTGAGCTTTAAGCCAACTTTTTCACTCACCTCTTTCACTTTCATCAAGAGGCTTTGTAGTTCCTCTTCACTCTCTGCTATAAGGGCCTATTCCTGGGTTTTCTACTATGTCCCATTAAACTATCTTTTCTTCATGAGTCAGTAACATTATTTTAATTATTGACAGATGTTAGTAACTTGAAGATGAGGATTTTCTTCTGTACTTTTCTTTCAATTTTTGTTGTTGTTGTTGTTGTTCTTTGTTGACCCAGTTTGTTTATCACCTTCTCCTCAGAAAGAGACCTCATTACATTTGGTTTCTATTTAATATTCATCTAAATCAATTTAGAAAAATTCACCTCAGGCAATAGAGTCAGGGTTTGAAACCTGGCCAACTCCAACCCTTGCATCTCTGTTTTTTTACCCACAGATGTGACCCATTCTTTATGCATTATATCACATATAGTTCAGTTCAGTTCAGTATCTCAGTCATGTCAGACTCTTTGCAACCCCATGAATTGCAGCACGCCAGGCCTCCCTATCCATCACCAACTCCCAGAGTTCACTCAGACTCACGTCCATTGAGTCAGTGATGCCATCCAGCCATCTCATCCTCTGTCATCCCCTTCTCCTCCTGCCCCCAATCCCTCCCAGCACCAAAGTCTTTTCCAATGAGTCAACTCTTTGCATGAGGTGGCCAAAGTATTGGAGTTTCAGCTTTAGCATCATTCCTTCCAAAGAAATCCCAGGGCTGATCTCCTTCAGAATGGACTGGTTGGATCTCCTTGCAGTCCAAGGGACTCTCAAGAGTCTTCTCCAACACCACAGTTCAAAAGCATCAATTCTTTGGCACTCTGCCTTCTTCACAGTCCAACTCTCACATCCATACATGACCACAAGAAAAACCATAGCCTTGACTAGACGGACCTTAGTCGGCAGAGTAATGTCTCTGCTTTTGAATATGCTATCTAGGTTGGTCATAACTTTTCTTCCAAGGAGTAAGTGTCTTTTAATTTCATGGCTTCAGTCACCATCTGCAGTGATTTTGGAGCCCCCCAAAATAAAGTCTGACACTGTTTCCACTGTTTCCCCATCCATTTCCCATGAAGTGATGGGACCGGATAAATATACCCAAAAGGCTGCCTTGATCATGGCCTTTTGCCTCTTCAACAGTTGTCAATGGACACATTAAACTTATCACAGTACTTCTTCAGTCAATAAATGTTCCGTTAAATGCTGCCCTAAAATATATATATAATTTTCTTTGTACCCATTTTGTACCTGGTCAAATGTCTACCCCAGTTACTGACTCACATCCCTTTTAAAGATCAAGTCACATCTGCTCCATGACACCTTCCCCGAACACCTCAAACAGCAGAGTTTATCCCTTGCTTTGAAATCTACTTACACTTTTTGCATCAATCATTTTCCTCCAGTCTTTGAATTTAAGGCTAATTTTGTGTGTAGTATCTCCTTAAATAGATAAATTGGTTAAATAAAGGAAATAATTCTTAAAAAAAATTATTTCTTACAGACAAGAATGTGTGTGGCTGTGTGTACTCTTACTTTTCTTTACCTACTGCTTTCTCAGGATGATTCTTCTCCTTCCAAGTGCTTGTCCTTAGTAATTCAACACAATCAGCTCACCCTCTCCTATTCTAAATGATGAATTAAATATGTGACTCTGTTCCAATAAGCAGATGGCTCTTTCCTTACAGCAGCTAGACATCATTCAGAATCTTGCCTTTTTGTCCTGTCTCCAGTTTTTAATCACTGACAGAACTTTCCCTCTTCTCCCTCTGTCGTGAAGAATTTATAGGTTCCTGGGAATCGACCTACAACAAGAAATGGATTTGTCTGGGGGTGGCATCTATCCCTGTGGTGTTTGGTAAAGCTGGACCTTAGACTGGCCAGATGGCAAGAGAGCTCCTTGTGTGTTCTCTAAATGCAGACACAGATTCTCACTGTCAGGTGATGTTCAGGATAAAAATATCTCTCTTAAGAGGCATTGAAAATCTAAACTGAGTACATCTGGCAACCTTCCTTTATTTACTCTTTGTGAAGCATCATAAAGTATCCTTTCAAGGCAGAGGGGAGATGATTTACATTTGCAAAGCCCAGGCTGATTTATTCCTAACGAATTTTGCTCACCCGGATGATTTGTGTCCCACCTTTCCAGATCTTTTAAACTAGTTTTCCAGGTGCAGAGGTGAGAGTTGCCAGTGTTCAATTTGTGGATTACCCTTAACTCCATTCTGCAAGATGTTCAGCACTTTGGCTCCACTCCAGTCTCTAGCTATAGTCACTGCTTGAAAGGATAAATTACATATTTTTGTAATTATATAGAAATAAAAACACATCTTACCAGTGAGGATGCAAAAGCTGCCAACAATCTTAAAACATCTTTATTCTCATGCTCTCAAATCTAAAAATAAGCCCCATTTCAAATTGGATCTGTTTTGCGGGGTTTTACCAGCTTGTAATGAATCAGAACAAACAAATGCCCTACATTTAAAACACATAGAATCAGATAACATAATTAATGATCATTTAAAAACAGACATAGCAGAGTAATCATTTTAGGTGCCAGACCCAGCATAAGCCCTGGAAGAAGCAATTATATGCAAATGTTTATATAGGGGTGCTTCCCTGGTGGCCCAGATGGTAAAGAAACTGCCTGCAATGCAGGAGACCCAGGTTTGATCCCTGGGTCAGGAAGGTCCCCTGGAGTAGGAAATGGCAACTCACTCCAGTATTCTTGCCTGGAAAATCCCATGGACAGAGAATCCTGGCGAGCTACAGAAAGGCTATTCTTGCCTGGAGAATTCCATGGATACAGTAGTCTGAAGGGCTATAGTCCATAGGGTCACAGAGTCAGACATGACTGAGCAACTAACTCTATTATTCTATAAGAACCTCTCCATTTTTAAAATTTAGCTTACCATGACACAGAAATAAAGCTCACATCTATGATTCTCAGGACTTGCCATGTGTCACTAGTGGTAAAGAACCTGCCTGCCAATGCAGGAGACATAAGAGATCCTAGTTCAGGAAGATCCCCTGGAGGAGGGTATGGCAACCCACTCCAGGATTCTTGCCTGGAGAATCCCATGGACAGAGGAGCCCCGAGGAGGGGCTACATTCCATAGGGTCAAAAAGAGTCAGACACAGCTAAAATGACTTAGCATGCACGCACATGATTCTCAACTTAACCAGTTATAAAATACATAATTCCTAAAAGTTACTAGTGCTTAAAACATCAATAGAAGGTCACCATTACACAGATAGACAAAGTGTTTAAGAGAAGGATTGCCAAGGTGTGACTAAGGAGTGCTACATTTGGTGGTCAGAGAAAGAATATTTGTAGATCTTGTTTGCAGATCCTCTATAAAAAGCTCCTGCAGAGCTTATTCACTCTACATCAGTGCATTAGTATACTTGAACAGTAAAATAGTAGAACACGATCTTAGAAATATTTGGGCAGACCATGGGCCAGCATATTTGAAATGTCTTCAAGGGTCAGAGCTTTGTGTTAAAATCTGATTATCTTTCTGTGTAAAATCATTGCGTGTGTGCTAAGTCGCTTCTGTCCTGTGAGTCTGTGTGGCCCTGTGGACTGCAGGCTGCTGGTCTCTTCTGTCCATGAGATTCAGAATGCTGGAGTCGGTTACCATGCCCTCTTCCAGGGGATCTTCCCTACTCAAGGATCAAACCCATGTCTCCTGAGTCTCTTCCATTGGCAGACAGGTTCTTTACCACGAGCACACCTGGTTAAATCATTGAGAGTAATCCAAGTAATCAAACTGAAGAAAATTTTTATGAGAAGGAAAATTAAAGCCAATAAGAAATTAAAATCAAGCAAGAGTTAATCAATGATAGATAACTGATAATATGTGTTAGTCACTCAGTCATGTCTGACTTTTGGTGACCCCATGAATTCTCCAGGCATGAATACTGGAGTGGGTTGCCATTTCCTTCTCCAGCGGATCTTCCCAATCCAGGGACTGAACCTGAATTGAATGCAGACTTTACTGACTGAGCCACCAGGAAAAACCAGATAATCAATAATAGCTAATCAATTATAGAACAGAGATAGAGATGGTCCCACTAGGAGAGTAAATGAACATAGAGCCTTAATAACTTTCGTCGATCAATATGTAAATATATACCTAGACATAATGCATTTGAGCAAGTGCATTAGCCTCTCTCAACCTACAAACTCCAATCCATGACCTTGCATTGTAAATTGTTTATTAAAATGGATACAGAGGGAGAGTAACTGGAATTAACCATCGTTCTTTCCATGTGTTCATATAGACTTCTGTAGATATCAATAGCCTAGCCCTTTGCCTATTGCAATTACTTCCTTTAATGCAAAAGGTTGAAAAACCAGATACTACCAAAAAGTGAACAGTAAAATCAACCTTAATATGGCCTCAGTATCCCTCATACCACTACCCAGAAGCAAGTATTTAAAAGCATTTCTGGAATTAGTCAGTCTGATAAATACCCTCAGAACTATAAACAGTTTTTCTAAAAAAGGAATATAAAACTTGCTCTTATCTATCAGATAGCTATCCCATAATTCTCAGTTTCTTGCTCCACTAATGTCATCTGCAAATTCAAATAACTATTTTCTATCAGTCTTAATTATCTTGTATCGACACCCACTTTCTAAAATGGTGCTCTCCTTCCTTCCCTCCAACTCATCTTTATTCACTCACTATGTCTTTGTTTTTATATTCTTCTCCTAAAGCTAAAATAAGTCTATGATAATTTGTCAGTGTTGTTGATGTTCAGTCGCCAAGTCGTGTCTGACTCTTTGGGACCCCATGGACTGCAGCTATCCAGACCTCCCTGCCTCTCACCATCTCCCAGAACTGCTCACTATGACCTGTCCATCCTGGGTGGCCGTGCACAGCATGGCTCATAGCTTCATTGAGTTATGCAAGTCCTTTGCCATGACAAGGCAGTGGTAGATGAAGGGTGTTAATAGGTCAATAGGTTAATTAAAAAAGAGCAATGCAAATATAAATTGGAGTTAAAAGTAGGACCACACTGTTTAACTATATTCTCTCCTCTCTGGTTCCCCTATGATGGTTACTGGTTATATAGAGAGAATAGATGTGAATATTTGAATGTTGTGTTAAGTCCCTTCAGTCATGTCCAACTCTTTGTGACCCCATGGACTGTAGCTCACCAGGCTACTCTGTCCATGGGATTTTCCAGGCAAGAATTCTGGAGTGGGTTGCCATTTCTTACTCCAGGGGATCCTCATGACCCAGGGATTGAATCTGTGTCTCCTGCATTGCAGGCAGATTCTTTACTAAATGGGCAATAGGGGAAGCCCATTTGGATATTTCCTTTTGATCTAAACTAGACTTTAGGCTACTACAATGTTAAAATTGGAAATTTTCTACATTGTCCTCTTATTATTTCCTGAATTCCTTCAGGTTTTAGAATATTTTATTTACTCCTCATATTACAGTGAAAGTTAGCTGAGTATATAAATCTACATAGAAAATCATTTCCCTTAAGAACTATCTCCAAATAGGAAAAGGAGTAAGTCAAGGTTGTATATTGTCACCCTGCTTATTTAACTTCTATTCAGAGTACATCATGAGAAACGCTGGACTGGAAGAAACACAAGCTGGAATCAAGATTGCCGAGAGAAATATCAAAAACCTCAGATATTCAGATGACACCACCCTTATGGCAGAAAGTGAAGAGGAACTAAAACGCCTCTTGATGAAAGTAAAAGAGGAGAGTGAAAAATTTGGCTTAAAGCTCAACATTCAGAAAACAAAGATCATGGCATCCGGTCCTATCACTTCATGGGAAATAGATGGAGAAACAGTGGAAACAGTGTCAGACTTTATTTTTGGGGGCTCCAAAATCACTGCCGATAGTGACTGCAGCCATGAAATTAAAAGACGCTTACTCCTTGGAAGAAAAGTTATGACCAACCTAGATAGCATATTCAAAAGCAGAGACATTACTTTGCCAGCTAAGGTCCGTCTAGTCAAGGCTATGGTTTTTCCTGTGGTCATGTATGGATGTGAGAGTTGGACGGTGAAGAAGGCTGAGTGCCAAAGAATTGATGCTTTTGAACTGTGGT
Source organism: Redunca redunca (assembly GCA_006410935.1). Taxonomy (NCBI): domain Eukaryota; kingdom Metazoa; phylum Chordata; class Mammalia; order Artiodactyla; family Bovidae; genus Redunca; species Redunca redunca. The sequence continues at coordinate 214,279 of SJYQ01001193.1, forward strand.
GTTGGAGAAGACTCTTGAGAGTCCCCTGGACTGCAAGGAGATCCAACCAGTCCATTCTGAAGGAGATCAGCCCTGGGATTTCTTTGGAAGGATGGATGCTAAAGCTGAAACTCCAGTAGTTTGGCCACCTCATGCGAAGAGTTGGCTCATTGGAAAAGACTCTGATGCTGAGAGGGATTGGGGGCAGGAGGAGAAGGGGACAACAGAGGATGAGATGGCTGGATGGCACCACTGACTCCATGGACGTGAGTCTGAGTGAACTCCGGGAGTTGGTGATGGACAGGGAGGCCTGGTGTGCTGCGATTCATGGGGTCGCAAAGAGTCAGACACAACTGAGTGACTGAACTGAACTAAGAACTATGAAAGTGTTTCTCCATTTTCATCTAGGATGCTAAGTTAATGATGGTCTGATTATCTGTCATTTATAGGTGATTTCAGGATCTTTGTTTTTTCTTATATTTCACATAATATGCCTAGATATTTTAAGGTTCAGTGCTTGGGAAATCTCTTTTAATTAGAATTAGATTTGTTTCTCCCATTAGCTTTGAAGGATTTTTTGGCGCTTTATCTTTGATCACTTTACCACTGTTATCTTCCTCTTCACCAAAATATCCTATTAGTCAAATGTTAGGAATCATAAACTGATCATTTCTTTTCTCTTGTATATCTGTTTGTTTGTGTTATAGTTATATTAAGTTAGAAATTACTTCGTATTTACTCTTCCAATGTTCCTATTGAACATGTTATTCCAATGATGACTTAATTTCCAAGACTTTTTCTTCCTTCTCATTATTATTATTTTTCTTTTTTAGCATTTGGTTAGTTCGTACATAAAGAACTTTCTCAAATTCACCTCGGACATTCATGAAATTTATAAAACACATTTCAGTTCTCTAAATTAATCATATCAGTGTTAGTATTTACTTAGTATATCTCCATCATTCTTTTTCATGTTGGAGTGTTTTCATAAACGTCTGAGAATATTGAACTGGGAGACTTTGAATTCAGTAGGAAATGGTTTCGAGTGAGAATTCATGGAAGTGACTCCCGTCCTGGGGGATTTGTATATGAGCAGATAAGAAAGATTTCACTCTGGGTCTCTATTGTTTTAACTAATTACTGTTATTTTCCCCAGACGGCTTTTTTAAAAATTTGTATTCATGCCTGGAGTAAAGCACCCAGCATAAGGAGTTGTAGGAAGAGATGTGGGCGGTTCACTCCAGCCATGTACGTCCGCCATTAATCATCTTGTTCTTAGATCTGTTTCTTCCTCCCACCCATCAAAGCATCTGCCATCACTCCTTCTGCTGTCCATTTGGAATTTCTGTCAGAAAAGTCTATTTTTTATTAGTTACAACTCCCTCTGCCAGTATTCTAGATTGTGTCTTTCTGTCCTTTGATTAATCACTCAGCCATCCGTCTCTTTTGTGTCTACCAGAAATTTGTTGAAACCCATCTTTTTGCTGCTGTCTTCCCATGCCCTTAGTTATGAATTTATTTCTTCTTTACCTTCGTTTAATAGCATGTTGGGACTTGCAAAGAGGAAAGGTGAGTGCAAAGTCTCTGTCCACCATCTTGCCCCTGGCAGACCTTTGCCCCAGGGTAAACAAAGAGTCCCTAAAGTGTAGTGATTGGGCCTTTGTGTCTGTATATTTCTATTGCCTATCCCAGTGCCTGGGATGCATTAGCTATTCAAAAAGTAGGTTATAAAACAAAACAAAGTAAATTCTATCCTAGGCAAAGTGTGGCATCTGTATGCTGCTGTATTTCTGCTATACAATTCTTCTAGAAGGACAGGCTATGCTGTATAAAACAAAATATCCCAGGGACTTGTACCACCATTTTAAATCCTTCTTATGAAAATTTCTGGGTTAACATGTCATAATAATGAAGAAACGGTAAATTTCCTTAATGAGGAAAATGGTAAAACCATGAGCTTGTTAAATTAATAAGAGTTTTATAAATGAAATATGTTTGCAATGGAAAGCTCATCCAAGGGAAATAATTTACATGAGATCCTTGCACAGAATGGCAGTGATAAATAAATTTGGATTTAACAGCATGTACTCATCAAATGCTCATGTTGGTGCATCATATAAAACATTTATATACAATTATGTTTGTCACTAGCACGGGCTGTTGATAGTTCAGTAGCTCATTCTACATTATTGCATCAGAACAATGATCTTTAAATATCACCCACATGGTAGCTCTTGAAAGGTTTTAAATGGATAACATTATTATAAAATTTGGAGTATTTATGGAGAACATACAATTTAGTTTAACATCACAGTGAAGTGCTGTCTTTTTTTTTTTTTTAAGACAAAGCACTAGATAAACAGTTTGTTTTCTTTTTCAAACTTAGGGAACATTTTTCAAAATGCAACTTCATATCTTAGTTACATAAAAAAGATAAATTCCTACCTAAAAGTCAACTGACACTCTGATGCTACACAATCATCAACTCATTATATGAATTTTTCAGATGAGGAAATAAAAGTCTTAAGGATAGTTTAATGTATGCCTAATACTACAAAGCTATTTCCATTGTTAACGCTGAAGTCAGGGCACCTGAATTCTAGTTCAGTCTATTTTGCTTCACAACACATACTTTGTAGGATATATGCCCATATATGATGGAAAAGTGAGGAAGCATGAATCAATTTGAAAGATATTAGCTTAGGTTTGTGTGTTCAATCGAGTCATGTCTGACTTTTTGTGACCTCATGGACTGCAGCCCACCAGGCTCATTTGTCCATGGAATTTCCTGGTAAGAAAACTGGAGTGATTTGACATTTCCTTTTCCAAATCTTCCCGGATGAGGGATCAAACCTGTGTCTTCAGTATTGGCAGACTATTTACCACTGAGCCACCAAGGAAGCCCAGGGCACCCCACTCCAGTACTCTTGCCTGGAAAATCCCATGGATGGGGAAACCTGGTGGGCTGCAGTCTATGGTGTCTCTAGGAGTCAGACATGACTGAGCAACTTCACTTTCACTTTTCACTGTCATGCACTGGAGAAGGAAACGGCAACCCACTCCAATGTTCTTGCCTGAAGAATCCCAGGGATGGGGGAGCCTGGTGGGCTACGGTCTATAGGGTCCCACAGAGTCAGACACGATTGAAGTGACTTAGCAGCAGCAGCAACCAAGGAAGCCCATAGACTTAGGTAGACCTATGCATTGAAAGATTGGACTCCAGATCCTAGAAGCATCAATGTCTAATTTTCCACAATTTCTGCAAATAATTCCAGGGAACAAAGCACATTGGGTCAACCTGGGGCTTGAAAAAGGAGAAGTTTGATGATTTCACATCTAGGGTTACTGAAAAGATTGAATGTGGGTCATTCTCGGTTAGGGTGTGTGTCATCTTGCTCAATGACACCTCCATGCTGCATCCACACCCACCTAACACTCCCACTGACCCATGTCTAGATGAAAACCGCTTCGAGAACCATACCTTCCTGGGTCAGAAGGTGGAAGACTGGGAGCACAGATGGTGCTGTCATCACAGTGTCTTCCTAAGAGTTAGAACCTGAGAAAGAAAGACCTAAGATGTGAACAATGGACTGTACAGATGGTATCAATAAGCAAGATCTTGATTCCTGGATAACGGGATTATATGTCAAAAACATGAGCTCATAACCAGAGGCAGAGCTCATCTCAAGAGAATAGGAAAAATTATTTTAACTAGAGCCTAGAAGACCTGCTTAAGAGGGCTTTGGACTAAATATAAAAAAGTGAGGGAGAAAAATGTAATAAATGTCAGACAATGACTAGCAAATGAGTAAAGCACAAAGAAAGGGAAGCTCTATGACTTAGATGATGTCACATGTCATCACAAAACATCTGGAGAGGGTTACCTGGTTGCCCCTCTGGCTCCTTGCCCAGGAATGTGCCTTGACAACCACATATTCATTTTGCTCTGAGGCTTCAGTGGCCTTATAAAAACATTTGAAACAGTAGTCTGAAAACTGTGACATGATTGATAAAAGATATAGTGTTATTGGTTTCCATATGTGATACTTTTAGGCAGAAGATTGTCATCTGATTCAACAGGAGAATTCTACTCAGACACTATAAAGCATTTTCTGAGATTCAATCAACAACAGATTGTACAGCCCTAAAATATAAAAGCTAAAAATATTAGCTTTAAGTGGCACATTATCAGTAGACATAGGACAGAATGGAGGACTAGGATTCACTGGATAACCTCTACAAGCCCTTTCCAGTGCAACATCTCGTTTCAGATTGTGACATACGCTAGTGATACAAATAGAAAGGACTGTGACATCTATCTTATTTTACAGAGGACCTGTCCTTTGGAATACTGTAACATGCAACTATTTTAAGCCTTATATCCTGTTTCCTGAGTTTTGACCTCTGCCTACAGTTGTCTTTACTTGGAAGACTAATAATTACCTCTGTAATGCAGTGATATTCACATATGTAATCATTACTTTACATTCTTAGAGCTCTAAAATTTTTGTCTTCTACTTTATAAGTATTACATTAGAAAAAGAAATATATTTCATTTGGAGAGAACATACACAAACATATAGAGGAATGTACATAAAAATTACCTTAAAGAACCTGGAAGCAGGGGCAAAAGATGCGTGTCATTCAATAGAAGTCAACACACGCGCATACATACACACATACCCTATTGATTCCATTTCTCTAACACAAGGGTCCTCAACCTCCAGGCTGAAAGCTGGCACCTCCTGTTAGATCAGTGGCAGTACTATATTATAAGTAAAGTGTACAATAAATGTAAGTTGCTTCATTTATTTATTTAAAAAATAAATTTAAATTGAATAAATTTGAATCATCCCCAAATCATCTCCCCAGCCACCCTCCCCGGTCCTCGGAAAACTTGTCTTCCATGAAATAGGTCCCTGGTGCCAAAAAGGCTGAGGACTGCTGCTAACACATTTCAGCAGTAACTACTCTTGAATTCTAGAGTTTTAGTCCTTTTGCTAATATCAGTCTTGACATTAAAAAAAAAGTTTCATCAACTATTTCAGACACTAAGCTAACCAGGCTCTCTTATGTGAGTGAAAATACAGGCCATATGTTTCTGATTCACTTATTGCTACCCATAAAGTTTATGTCCAAGATGGTTTAAAAATATATGTACATTTTTATTGGAAATGTGTTTTTTAAAATGTAATGTTTTCTAACAGATCTATATGCAGACCTTAAAATCTGGTTCTTAGTTCTGATCCCCTAAGGTGTCCTTAGTTTGCAAAATTGACAAAACTCCTTAGTATTTGAAAAAAACAAACTGCCACCAAAATGTCCTTGCACCTATATAACACAATATTGAATCTGATTTAGTTGGGGGTGGGGAGGAATCTATTGTTAAAAAGCTATACATGTGTGTATGCTATATATGCTCATTCACTCAGTCGAATCCGACTCTTTGTGGCCCCATGGACCATAGCCCGCCAAGCTCCTCCGTCTATGGAATTTTCCAGACAAGAATACTAGAGTGGGTGGCCATTTCCTACTCGAGGGGACCTTCCCTACCCAAGGATTGAACCCACATCTCTTGCATTACTTGTGTTGACAAGCAGATTCTTTACCACTAGCACCATCTGGGAAGCATATATATGTATGTGTATATATATGTAAATTGGTATGAGTGCACAACTTTAGAAAGTTTATATTTCAAAATGTTAACATGTCATGGATAAATTAAATCTGGGACCAAGCCATACTCTTTTCCACAGTGAACTTATTTTTTAAAAGAATAGCTTTTTATTCTTTCCTAGCCATTCAAGCAATAGCCTGAATGCAGGCCTCAAAGTATTAATAGAAAAGTGCCTTTTTGCAGAATGTGTTGTGCAAGGTGTCAAGTAGTGAAAGGTTACCACCTAACATTAGGGAAAAAGAATAATTTTCTAAGAGAAAAATGTGGCAATTTAGTCTTATTCTATATTTCATGAGATTATTTCAGTAGAGTGCTATCTGAAGAAGTAATGGCAAGTGAATATCCAGGAAATTATTGGTGATTTAAAACCTTTTTTGTTCTTCTCTAGACTAAAAACATTTTGGAAAGAAAAATAAAATGCTGATTTTTTCTTATTGTCTTCCAAAGAGCAGATTGGAAATCTCTGAGTAAGTCTTACTGTTAAGGGTCTGCTGCTTTTTTACTATCATTGTGTGTCACCACAACATCATATAAAACATGACAGGCTGTAAATTGGGGAGAAAATAGTATTAGTACAAAATATGTGGAAAGAGAAGTTTCAGTTAGCCAGCTTGGCCTTTTGTCTTGTGTTAATATCTCTTGAAAGCCTGATAGATGTGGGCTGACTTGTTCAGCAGAACATATCACCAAAGTCTACTCGGGATTTTTATTAAAGTATTGAACATTTACATTTATTTATTTTAAGGGCCTGGTATGCTGTGTTTCATGAAAAGATCGAGAGGTGGCTACCTTTTCTCTGGAACTTCTCTGGTGACTCAGGGGTAAAGAATCTGCCTGCAATGCATGTTCAGCGTGGCTTCGATCTCTAAATTGGGAAGATCCCCTGGAGAAAGAAATGGCAACCCCCTCCAGTATTCTTGCTGGGAAATCGCATGGACAGAAGAGCCTTATGGGTTACAAACCATGGAGTTGCAAAAGGTTGGGACAGGACTTAGCAACTAAACAGCAACAACCTCTTCTCTCATCTGCTATAATTATTTTTGACCCTGAGATTGTCAAAGAGTCTGCGTGTCTGTTATTTCTAATGATAGCTACTGCTAGTGCTTGTAATCTACTTCTCAATTCTAAAGGAAAGAAAAATGAAATGTCTCCATGAGACATTTGTCAGGAAGACATTTCTCTTCCAGTTTCTATATGGATGCACCTGCCAGGAAATCCCTGGACTGTCCTAGCTGCAAGGGAGCACGGGATATGTAATATTTAGCATTCTGGATAAGTATTTGAGCTCAGCCAGAGTATTGTCTGTTGTTGATGCTTAGTTGCTGCTGCTGCTGCTGCTGCTAAGTGGCTTCAGTCATGTCTGACTCTGTGCAACCCCATAGACGGGAGCCCACCAGGCTCCCCTGCTCCCTGGGATCCTCCAGGCAAGATCACTGAGCCATGTCCAACTCTTGCAACTCCATAGACTGTACCCCCACCAGGCTCCTCTGTCCACGGGATTTCCCAGGCAAGAATACTGGAGTGGGTTGCCATTTCCTCCTACAGAGGATATTCAACACCTAGGGATGGGCTCAGTTCAGTTCAGTTCAGGTCAGTCGCTCAGTCGTGTTTGACTCTTTGCGACCCCATGAATCGCAGCCCACCAGGCCTCCCTGTCCATCACCAACGCCTGGAGTCTACTCAAACTCATGTCCATTGAGTCGGGGATGCCATCCAGCCATCTCATCCTCTGTCGTCCCCTGCTCCTCCTGCCCCGAATCCTTCCCAGCATCAAAGTCTTTTCCAATGAGTCAACTCTTCGCATGAGGTGGCCAAAGTATTGGAGTTTCAGCTTTAGCATCAGTCCTTCCAATGAACACCAGGACTGATCTTCTTTAGGATGGACTGGTTGGATCTCCTTGCAGTCCAAGGGACTCTCAAGAGTCTTCTCCAACACCACAGTTCAAAAAGAAAACCAATACAATATTGTAAAGTAAAAATAATAATAATAATAAAATAAAATATGAAAAAAAAGCATCAATTCTTTGGCACTCAGCTTTCTTCACAGTCCAACTGTTACCAACATCCAAAAGATAAATCAAGATAAAATGACCACTAATTGCTGGAGGGAGACTAAGGAGTCGTTGGGAGAGATATGAGGGGAATTACAGCCATATTTTGTCTGAATGTGTCCAACAGTTTGACTGTCTCTCATAGATTACATGGATGAACTGTATTACTCTCAGACCAACAATTATGCATTTTACACTGCATTATAATAGCTATCCTTTTACTATTCAAAGTAATTTTCTTAAGAATGTGATACAGGAAAACTGCAAAATACCCAGATTAATATTTTATTTGATTGTGTTGGAGATTTCTTCTATTCAATTGGTAAAACTGCTAAATCCTGAGTCTCTATACTAGATGACTTTTTAAAACTACTTTTCATGTAAGAAATGACAGTATTTCCATGCTAGGTAACATAAAATCATTTATAGTCAATTTAGCTCATGGCATTTATAATCATATGAACAAGTGCATGTTCACATCCAACATTATTTATCACAGGAACTAAACAACACAATCTACAACCTATTGTGAGGTATCTGTCTTAAACTAAACGTTATAACATGTGAGAATACATGTGATAGCAAACTAGTTTGATTTATAAGCGTTTTTAAAATAAAATAAATTGTGAGATACTTGTGTATGAAGAATTTCATGGTCCCACAATCATCTAAGTTATTCGTATTTTTCTGAAGCTTACATCCATGTTGCCATCCAGATACCATTGCTCCTTCCACATATCAATCATCCTCCATGCCATTTAGCTAGCAGTGAGACTAAGATATAGATACCCTTTCACTTTACTTTCCAATCCCAACTTATTGTTGTCATTGATGGACATTATTGTTTGGACTGAAAATGTTGCTTCTGGAACTGATCAAAGGTCATGATTTGCATTGGCTTGCATGGAAAGAAAAACTCTTAAACTGAGGGATGGAACACCATAGCGTTTTTTTCAGAACTGTAATTATCTTGTGCCTTATATGTATTTCCATCTCATTTGTGTACATACTCTGTCATGCTTCAGCATTTGTAATCTGTGTCTGAAAATTACAAGTACAATTATAGAGACTTCTCCTTTCTCCTCTCTAAAATGAATAAGCCAGAAAACAAAAAGAAAAAGGCATGTTTATGCTTCTTCAATTCATAGTTTAAAAAGACGTACTTGTTTTATCTGATACTGGATTTAAACGAATAGTCTAACTTCTAAACAGGATCTGTTCCTGAATTGATTCCATAAACAATTTTGCTTGCTAGGGATTTCCTCCTGGTATTTGGAGAAATGGAGACTGGACATATTTGATATTAACTAACTTTTTTTTTATTTTTTGAAAATCCTCACATAATGTTGTGCTTCACAGCACAACACATAACGTTGTACTGAAATGTAAAACAGCTTCCTTTTGCCCCAGAGTGTAGCTGTTGCTGGTTAACACCTCATCAGTGAATTTCACAGACAGATGTTTTGCTTCCTTTCTGCACACTAAAACCTAGTGTTTTCAGGACTAAAGATCTTGGTCCTGTCACGTTAAACTACGACAGGCCCTGAGCCATCCAGCTGATATCAAGACTCAAACAGCTTTATTTACTTCCGAATATACTGGAGGGATGAGGGGGTGGGGGAAACCCGTGAACATTTTAATTTGAGCCAGCTGTGAAGCTTCCAGACCAGCCCTCTACACCCAGTGCTGCACTAAGATTAAACCAGGCAAAATGCCTGAAGAGATACTGAATAAGTTTGATACAAATTACATTGTCCTGCCGGTTTGAGAGTGCACATTACTGGCGTCATTAACCGTAATCATCCTCAATTACAAGCACTGGATGCCTGCGTGCAGCAGCCTTGCAAATGCAGCCATTGTTTGCTCACGATGTCCATTCATCTTTAAAGCCGTTGCCTCCCCTCAATGGACTCGAAGCCCCGTCCTCTTCTTGTCCCACGATCCCAATTTCTCATTTATCTCCAAAATAGTGAAATTCATTAAAGTGCTTTGTCTTCTGACAGTTCAATACTTTTAAAAAATCATTTTATTTATTTATTGTTGGCTGTGCTGAGTCTTCATTGCTGTCCGAGCTTTGCTCTAGTTACAGCCATCAGGGGCTACTCTCTAGTTGTGGTGCGTGGGTTTTTCTTTGCGGTGGCTTCTCTTGTTGCAGAGCACGGGCTCTAGGGCTCGTAGCTGCGGCACGTGAGCTCTGCTCAAAGGGGATCATCCTGGACCAGGGATCGAACCTGTGTCCCCTTACCACTGAGCCACCAAGGAAGCTCCCCTGAAGATACTGTTTTTCCTTACTCCAAGCTTTGGTATGTGTATCAGTTATTACAAGTTTCAGATTAGCACTAGTGTATACTTTCACTTTTCACTTTCATGCATTGGAGAAGGAAATGGCAACCCACTCCAGTGTTCTTGCCTGGAGAATCCCAGGGACAGCGGAGCCTGGTGGGCTGTAGTCTATGGGGTCGCACAGAGTCGGACACGACTGAAGCAACTTAGCAGCAGCAGCAGCATACTAACAGTTTGGTCAATTAAAAAAAATAATAATAATTGTCTAATGATGATGCAATTGGATTCATAAAGCTTTGTGTCACAATACAATAGAAAAAGGGGGAAACAGATAGGAAATGTGCTTTACAACGATTATATTGCAACCTTTCATTATCAGAATCTGTAGGCTTCCAGTTTAAGGCTGAACTTCAAGAGTTTGGGGATATTTGTTTTTAACATTTCTATTCAAATAATTTATGACCACTGTAGTAAGAAGTAGAAAGAAGCACAGAACTAGTGCAAAGAATTTTCATGTACCTTTCTTTCATCCACATTCCATGAATGTTAACCTGTTTTCACATGTATTTCATCATCTTTCAATCTCTTTTTCGTTATCTGTGTGTCTATTTATCTTTGTGTGTGCATATTTTTTTACATTTTTGCAAGACTCAAATTCTATATTTAAATCCCTTTTACCTCTAAATACTTCAGTGAGTTTATAAATTCATTGTATTTATTAAAATAGAACATTCCTTTATGTAGGCAGAATGCAATTACCAAAGGGAAGGAAAATAACGGTAATGCTGTATTATTTAATCTATGGGCCTTATTCAGATTTTGCCAGTTATGCCACTAATGTCTTCTTCTATTCCAGAATTCAATCTCAGATGACATATTACCCTTAGATTTCATATCTGTCAGACTTAACATTGGCAAGTTCAGGCCAGTTATCTTTGAGAATGTCTCAAATTTTGAATTGGACTAAATTAGTCCAGATTATTCAATGCATGTTATATAGTTTTAGTAAGAATCCAGCAGGTATAGTTTGTCCTCAGTACATCATATCAGTAGGTACTTTGTGTTGGCTTGTCCCGTTACTGATGACGTGCATGTCCAGCCATAGTTTAGGCTGTCTGTGCTCTAGCTCGCAGCTAAGGCTGGAGAATGGAGATCACCTGCTAGGATTTCGTAGGGTTTTATATTTTTATTTTTTCCTAAGGAGATAATTTGTAATTTTGGAAGTTTCTGGGGTTTTGAGCACATTATTTTTGTATAATTTACTTTGGTCACCTCGTCTTTCTTCACTGTTTTTGGAGTAACTATGGAGCAACATAGGTTTAAGTGACTGCCATTTCCCATGTTATGTGAAAGTATGAATGGGTCTGATAGGAAAGTATTTAAGTATAATTTTCTATGCTTTACTGGTTTATATATATTGCACTTGGAATTTTTTTTTTTAATACTAGGCACTATGAATAATGCCTGAGATACTAGCTGTTTGAGGGAAATAGTTATATTCTTTATTTTATTTACATTTTTCTTGAAGAATCATGGGCTTACAATATTATAGTAGTTTCAGGTAGACAAAATAGTGATTTGATCATACAAAATTATGAATATTTTATTAACTATATTTTCTGTGCTGTGTAGTACATTTTTGTGACTTATTATTATATAACAGTATTAACAGTTTGTATCTTATATTCCCTTCACCTAATTTGAATCTTCTTTTGCCTTTCTCCTCTTCACCATAGTAAACACTAATTTGTTCTCTATATCCTTGTGTTGCTTTCTGTTTTGCTGTATTTGTTATTTGTTTTATATTTTAGATTCTACACATAAATGAAAACATACAGTATCTGTCTTTTTGTCTGATTTATTTCACATAGTGTAATATCCTTTCAGTCCATCCATGTTGTCCAAGTGGCAAGATTTCATTTTTTTACGGTTGATATTCTATTGATTTCCTTTCAGCAGTGAAATCCTGCCACTTGGACAGCATGGGTGGACCTAAATGACATTATGCGGTATGAGACAAATCACAGTTTCTTTTTTATCCATTTATCTATCAATGGACACTTAGGTTGTTTCCATATCTTAGATACTGTAAATAATGCTGTAATGAATATTGGAGTGCATATATCTTTTTGAAATAGTGTTTTTGTTTTCTGCTGATAAATACACAGAAATGGAATTGCTGGATTATATGTTAGTTTTTAATTACTCATTACCATTTTTCACAGTGGGTATACCAATTTACATTCCCACCAAAAGTGTACATGGGTTGATTTTTCTCCACATCCTCACCAATATTTGTTATTTCTCATCTTTTTGATGATAGCCATTCTGTCAGATATGAAGTATCATGCACTCTGACTTCAAACTATGTTACAAAGCTATTGTAAGGAAAACAGATACTCACACAAAAACACATAGAACAATGGCACAGAATAGAGAGCCCAGAAATAAACCCATGCACATATGATCAGTTAATCTATGATCAAAGAGAGGCAAGAACATAAACTGCAGGAAAAACAGTCTCTTCAATAAGATTTTTTGAGAAAACTGGACAATTACATGTAAAAAAAAGGAAACTAAACCATTTCATCACACCATGTATATTCAATAAGTTAAAAATGGAATGATTTAAATGTAAGAACTGAAACCGTAAAACTCCTAGAAGGAAACATAGGCAGTATGCTCTTTGACATCAATCTTAGCAACATCTTTTTGGATCTGTCTCCTCAGGAAAAGTCAACAAAACAATGACTACATCAAATGAAACTACATCAAACTAAGAAGCTTTTGCACCACTAAGGAAACTATTAACAAAATAAAAAGGCAACCTACTGAGTGGGAAAGGATATTTGTTAATGATATATACAATAAAATAATATCTAAATCACAAAAATGGATACAGTCAATATTAAAAAAATCAATTTAAAAATGGATAGAGAACCTGAATAGGCATTTTTCTAGAGAAGACCTACAAATGATTAACTAACACATGAAAAGATGCTCAGCATCCCTAAATGTTAGGGAAAGGCAAATCAAATCTATATTTCTTATTTCTAAGGAAAGATAAGTAGAGCGCAGGACAAGCAAAAAACTGGTATCAGTAATATACAAGAATCATGTACAACAAAGCTAGTTATTACTACGTTTTTGTTATTCAGTCACTTTCATGGGTTTTGTTTGGAACTCTGCAGTAAATCTCACTGCGTTTCCTGTCCTATTTCAATCTTTGCAGAGGACAAGGTGCAGACTGTATGGAAGTTCTCTCAAACTCAAGTGGGTTCAGTTTTGTATGTACAGTTGTTGCTGACCTATCCGCCAAATCTTTCAGGCAAACAAAACCAAACTAAAAGTGGGAGATTGTCTTGTGTGTTTTTAATAAAACTCCTTTCAAGCAATGAAATATCGACAGGGCTTTTTTTTTTTT
>SJYQ01001193.1:229635-260098 GCA_006410935.1 Redunca redunca
TTGGAAAAGACTCTGATGCTGGGAGGGATTGGGGGCAGGAGGAGCAGGGGACGACAGAGGATGAGATGGCTGGATGGCATCACTGACTCGATGGACGCGAGTCTGGGTGAACTCCGAGAGTTGGTGATGGACAGGGAGGCCTGGCGCGCTGCGATTCATGGGGTCACAAAGAGTCTGACACGACTGAGTGACTGAACTGAACAGAACTGATCTGAGGACTTCTTTAAACAGAGAATTTACTGAATAGATTTTTATCCTTACATAATTCTTTGTATTTATTTGATGTTTATTGGAAATATAGAACCAATAACAAGTGTTATATTAAGAGGTCAACATTTTGACTCTCAGAAGACACGATAAAGTGCTTCTAGATTTACCTATACCATTACCAGTGGAACAATGTAAGCTATTTTAGACATAAAAGTTTGCCAATATATAGAGTTTAAGGGTTAATCTAGAAAAAATAAGGAGACTGTTCCAATTTAAATATATTTTTATGCAGCTAAATGTATACACTTAAAAAGCAATGACTTGAAATTAGAGTATAATTCAAGTGCAGTAGGAAGTTGAAATTTACAAAACATTACAAACATACAAATCATTCTTTTTTATTTTATTTATTTTATTTTTTAAAATGTAAATTTATTTATTTTAATGGAGGTTAATTACTTAACAGTATTGTATTTGTTTTGTCATACATCAACATGTATCCCCCACAGGTATACACGTGTTCCCAATCCTGAACTTCCCTCCCTGCTCCCTCCTCATACCATCCCTCTGGGTCGTCCCAGTGCACCAGCCCCAAGCATCCAGTATCTTGCACTGAACCTGGGCTGGTGACTCGTTTCACATATGATATTATACATGTTTCAATGCCATTCTCCCAAATCATCCCACCCTCGCCCTCTCCCACAGAGTCCAAAAGACTGTTCTATACATCTGTGTCTCTTTTGCTGTCTCACATACAGGGTTATTATTACCATCTTTCTAAATTCCATATATATGCGTTAGTATACTGTATTAGTATTTTTCTTTCTGGCTTACTTCACTCTGTATAATAGGTTCCAGTTTCATCCACCTCATTAGAACTGATTCAAGTGTATTCTTTTTAATGGCTGAGTAATACTCCATTGTGTATAGGTACTAGAGCTTTCTTATCCATTCATCTGCTGATGGACATCTAGGCTGAGTCCATGTCCTGGCTATTATAAACAGTGCTGCAATGAACATTGGGGTACATGTGTCTGTTTCAATTCTGGTTTCCTCCGTGTGTATGCCCAGCAGTGGGATTGCTGGGTCATAAGGCAGTTCTATTTCCAGTTTTTTAAGGAATCTCCACACTGTTCTCCACAGTGGCTGTACTAGTTTGCATTTCCACCAACAGTGTAAGAGGGTTCCCTTTTTTCCACACCTTCTCCAGCATTTATTGCTTGTAGACTTTTGGACTGCAGCCATTCTGACTAGTGTGAAATGGTACCTCATTGTGGTTTTGATTTGCATTTCTCTGATAATGAGTGTTGTTGAGCATCTTTTCATGTGTTTGTTAGCCATCTGTATGTCTTCTTTGGAGAAATGTCTATTTAGTTCTTTGCCCATTTTTTGATTGGGTCGTTTATTACTTCTACCTCATTGCTAAAAGAGAAGATAAAATCCAATTATATGAAAACTACAGAAAACTAGATCAAGGAATCTTTTTTTACAATGACATGTCTTCAGCAACATGACTGTAATACTTACAAACTCAGCAAACCTCTAAGCTTTCCACTTTTTTGTTGTTGTTTGTTTGATTTAGTGTGAGTGTATCTTTTTATTGATGGAACACTACACCACTGAAATATTTTATAGTAGAGTCTATTTCAGAATCCCTAGGGGTTTAAATAACTTAAAGTCACTCTTTGAAGAATAGCAATTGACCTCTGAATAGGTCTTACTTGAATGTTCTTTATTTCCAAAAGAAATCAGAGCACTAGGAAGATTTAGAAAGTCAATTTTTATAGAGAAATGAAACAGTAATTTGTCCAATAGTTTATGTCAATAGACAAAAGTAGAATATGACTTATGCCAAATTTCAACTGAACTAGAATTAAATATAGGATTCTCAGCTTACATGAAGGCTAACCTGAATCATACATAATCACATTGAAATAATACAGAGATCCATGGGCTTAGATATAAATTATGGAAATAGAATCACTATGCAAATCACGTGAACATTTTCATGGAGTGAAAATAATATTGTATCTCTGAGAATTCATCTCTGAGAAATTCCCTCTTGCAAATCCACATAATCCATTTCTTATCATATGTGACATTTATGATAGGATTTGGGGATGTAGAGTAAGGGGAGTCGAATTGGTATTTGGCAAGTGACATTTCAAAGTAGGAAATTAAATTACAAAGAGGCTAAATGTTGCACCACAGAACCAAGGGGTTCTGTAGCAGAGCTCCAAAGTCATTTTCAGCCTGCTCTCTAAAGGATCATTTCATAGTTTATGCAGAAAGCCCAACATTTCAGTGGTAATTAACAGAAGTTAATCCAGATGACTGTCTGTGGAATAGTCGTCATGAACTTACAGGATGTGAATTAACTGTCTATTGTGAAGAGAAAAAGACTATTGTGGAAGTAGATTCATCACACCGACAAGAGATACAGAATTGTCTGTTTCACGCTGATCAGATGCAAAGTCATCTCACTTCTGCAAATGTCCAACCAAATGACACAGAATGTTTATAATTAACATTTTGTTCCACAGTTTTTACAAATCATGCAGCCAACTTACATCTTACTTCTGTAATATCCATCATTGTCAACATCAAGTCCTCTATAATTTAGACCTGGCAGGAGTGCTGCTATGTTTTCTAAATTAATTAAAGAGACAAATTTTGGGCCCATTGAAATCTGATAATATCAAACACTGATATGAAAAAATATTGCTTATGTTTACAGGTTTACAGGTCTACAGGTAACTTTGCACAGTTATCTGCTTCCAGAATGCATGACTCCTTGTTTAGATCTTCAAATATTAAATTTGGTTTTATTAAATATTTATGATATCAGTATATACTTTATATTATAAATATCACAGTATTTGTGATTTATAGCATCATAATGGTATAGATTACAACACTGACAACTTTCCAAAATCTGAAACTAAATAAGTTTCAAAATTTGATTTTATACATTATTAAGAAAGTTTTATAATAGTTGAGATAATTAAAAGCTATAGTACAAGAAATCTAGAAGTGTCCTTGGATTTTATCTAAGCAAGTGCTCTTGTTTTATAGCTGAGAAAACCAAGACACAAAGATAATCAGGTGAAATGCCCAAGTTTGGACAGTTATTTGGTAGCAGAATCATATAATTTAAACTCTAATGAAAGATTTTAGATTAAAATAAACTACTAACATGATCTTAACATAGATTAAAGAAGAAAGTAGGGGCTTATAATACATCAAGAACATGATGAGCAGACATTTTACATATAAAAAGTATGCTCAATGGGAAATACCTCCTCATCACATTCCTGATGTATCATAAAAGATAGCCAGACTCAATTTTATTTTCCCTAACACTGACTGGCATCATATAACTCTTTTCTTGTATCCATTGGTACCACCCATCTAGGCCTCCATATCAGAAAATTCACTCTTGCTATATTTTCATCATCCTTGTGAAAGTGAAGTTGCTCAGTCGTGTCCAACTCTTTACGACCCCATGGACTGTAGCCTATGAGGCTCCTCTATCCAGGGGATTTTCCAGGCAAGAATGCTGGAGTGGGTTGCCATTTCCTTCTTCAGGAGATCTCCTCGACCCAGGGACTGAACCTGGGTCTCCCACACTGTAGCCAGACGCTTTATCATCTGAGCCACCAGGGAAGTCATCATCCTTAAAGTGACCCAAATCTAGTCAATATTCTCTTATTCTTCCCTAGTGACTCAGTGGTAAAGAATTGGCCTGAAAATGCAAGAGATGCAGATTTGATCCCTGGGTGGGGAAGATCTCCTGAAGAAGGAATATAGCAACCCACTTCAGTATTCTTGCCTGGAGAATCCCATGGAAAGAGGAGCTTGAAGGGTTATAGTCCATGGGGTCGCAAAAGAGCCGGACACGACTTTGTGACTAAACCATCAGACAACAGCTACATTTGCAAATTTGCCACCCTGAACTATCCCCAAAGAGCAACCTAATAGCTTTCCTTATTCCGTCTTCCAATTTATTCTCTTTTTAATTTACTTTTAATTGGAGTATAATTGCTTTACAATGTTGTGTTAATTTCTGCTATACAACAACGTGAGTCAGCTATAAGTATACACATATCCCCTATATCTTGAGCCTGCCTTATCCCACTCCCATTCATCCTAACCCTCTAGGTCATCACAGAGCACTGAGCTGAGCTCCCTGGGTTATATAGCAGCCTCCCATTAACTATCTGTTTTGCACATGATAATGTATATATATATATATATATATATATATATATATACACACACATACATATATGTGTGTGTGTATATATATATATAAATGTCTAATTTATCCTTTACTTAGTTACCAAAATGTTGTTCTCAGAAATACCCTGTTGATGGTTTCCTAGGTCCAAATCTTACATTATTACAGCATAGCAATCCATTACCATCTCTCCTTTCCTCAACCTTTATATCAAATCTGGTGACACAAGTAAGCAAATCTAAGAAACCTGGCCTAAAGATGCATTTTGTTTGATGTTTGCAAAGTAAATACAAATACGCATATTTGTATTTACTTAAGATGGACATGAATCTTCTGTTTCACCAGAGGCCCAGAACTCCCTATTCTCTTATTTTCATCTTCTTTATGTTTAACAGGTGAAAAAGACAATTTATTGTTTGAACCTAGTTAATTAGAGGTCTCCAGACAATGGTCAATGTCATGACACAAAATATTTCCACTAATTTAATGCACTCATCCTATTTACCCACCCCTAAAGCTTCCATTGGGCTTTTCCTGTTGGGTCAATAGTATAGAATCTGCCTGCCAATGCAGAAAATTCATGTTAAGTCCTTGGGTCAGGAAGATCCTCTGGAGGAGGAAATGGCAACCCACTCTAGTATTCTTGCCTGCAAATCTCATGGACAGAGAAGTCTGGCAGGTTACCCTCCATGGGATTTCAGAGTCAGACACGACTTCATGACTGAACAACAAGAAAGAAGCTTCCATTTGATTTTCAAAACTTAGCTCAGATATTGAATTTCTTGGAATCCTGTCCTGATATCTTCTCTATCTCAGAGCTTTGCCAATCCCTTAATGCATGGAGTATCTCTGTAACTTGTACGCACTTAATTTCTTTTCAAACTGAGTTTTAAATTTTTACACTTCAAGAAATCTGTATCAATAAATGGTAAGAAAGGCTTTTCTTAATTATATCAGTGAGCTTATATTTGGCACATGGTAGATATTCAATGAAAGAATAAAATCAAAATATTTCTCTAGACTCAGTTATATCTTGATTTCCTGAACAATTCTATATGCCCACTAATGTTTTTTTTCCAAATGATGTCATTGAATTTCATTTGGTGAATGAATTGGTTAAAATATTTGATAAGACTCTTCTGTGGCTTACAATAAGAAGCTATTCTGACATTGCTTTGCTTGAAAAGATTTTTTAACATTAGAATACATTTTGAAGTTTGTCATTTATCATTGACAGTAACAGAAAAGTTACTATATTTTGCTATTACAAATTCTACATGAATCCTCTTGCACATCAGTTCAGTTCAATTCAGTTCAGTCTCTCAGTGGTGTTTGACTCTTTGCAACCCCATGGACTACAGCACGCCAGACTTTCCTGTCCATCACCAACTCCTGGAGCTTGCTCAAACTCATATCCATCCATTCAGTTATGCCATTCTATCATTTCATCCTCTGTCATCCCCTTCTCCTCCTGCCCTCAATCTTTCCCGGCATCAGAGTCTTTTCAAATGAGTCAGTTCTTTGCGTCAGGTGTCAAAGTATTGGAGTTTCAGCTTCAGCATCAGTCCTTCCAATGAATATTCAGGACTGATTTCCTTTAGGATTGACTTGTTGCATCTCCTTGCAGTCAAGGGACTCTCAAGAGTCTTCTCCAACACCGCAGTTCAAAAGCATCAATTCTTCAGTGCTCAGCTTTCTTTATAGTTCAACTCTCACATCCATACATGACTACTGGAAAAACCATAGCTTTGACTAGACAGATTTTGTTGGTAAAGCAATGTGTCTGCTTTTTAATATGCTCTATAGGTTGGTCATAGCTTTTCTTCCAAGGAACAAATATCTTTTAATTTCATGGCAGCAGTCAAAATCTGAAGTGATTTTGGAGCCCAAGAAAATAAAGTTTGTCACTGTTTCCATTGTTTCCCCATCTATTTGCCATGAAGTGATGGGACCAGATGCCATGATCTTTAGTTATTTGAATGTTGAATTTTAAGACAGCTTTTTCACTCTCCGTTTTTCACTTTCATCAAGAGGCTCTTTAGTTCTTCACTTTCTGCTGTAAGGGTGATGTCATCTGCATATCTGAGGTTATCGATATTTCTCCTGACAATCTTGATTCCAACTTGAACTTCATCTAGCCCAGCATTTTGCATGATGTACTCTGCAAATAAGTTAAATAAGCAGGGTGACAATATACAGCCTTGGCATACAGTTTCACAAATAAATTTTACCTTGAAACATGTTCAAATATACAAAGTATTTATAAAATATTAGTAGGAAGTATGCTGTGCACTTAGGTGAACGAAATTAGAGCAAGATAATCACTGAGAAATGCAAATGTTCAAAGTTTGATGCATATTTAAATTGCAATAAGTATTTAATATGTTCAATGATATACTTAATATAAAATTAACATTATTACACCTAATATTGACTGGTAATTATTGAACGGCGTTTTACTTCTCTGTTTACAATCCTCCAGTGATTTTCTTCCTCACATAGGAAAAGGTATCCAAAGTCCTCATCATCTTTAAACCTCCCACACTCCAAAGACCTTTGGCTTCACTTTTATTTCTCTCCTCTCCCCTCCAGCCACACCAGCCTGCTTGACCTTCCTGCAATTTTCCAGGGACACTAACACCTCTTGGGTTTAATTTTTTTTTTCCTCTTAGATTTACTAATAACCCTCTGTCCCTAGATACCCCATGCTTCCCTCACTCTGCAATACATCTCTGCTCAGATTACCTCTTATCTAAGAGGCCCTCCTGAATATCCTGTATGAGTGACAGACCTCATACATTGTGCCCTATTGTCCTAGGCAGCCTTGGTTGCCTCCGTAGCACTTCTCATAATCTGACCTGTCAAGTACATGCTCAGTCCTTTGTGTGAGATCTGAATCTCTCAATGGAACATAAGTTCTGCAAGGACTAGTACTTTGCTTTGTTCCTACCACATACATCACAGACATTGAAAATAAATAGTAATTGACTACATTAAGATTTCGCATAAACAGTACGTGGAACTCGCTGTGGGAAGTACAGCTGTAAACATTTTTCTAAAGCATAATTTAAAATTTTGATTTAATCTTATTTGGTCATATTTCCACTAAATGAAAAGTTCCCNCAATATTTGAAATAAGAAAAAAAATGTAAATGTATATAAAAAACATAACTAAATTTTGAAAATGTTTGATGTTCTGCTAAATCTCTTAACCATACCCATATTTATTTGCATGTAAGTATTATCTAACTATTCTCCAAAAGAAAAGAATCTTAATTGTTTAGGGTATAATTTAGCAATATTTTAAAATGTATAAATGCTTTGTTTCAAACTTAGTATTACTGGCAAGTCCTACCACAAGTAGATTCTGCTTCCAGTAGATATATTCTGAAATCTCTTTTAGACATATGCTTTTATTGGAATAAAACTTCTGAGCATTTAACTATTTTTGAATATTCAGTCTTTTCAACATAAATTACTATCTCAAAAGAGTTTAATTGGAATAGGTTTTAACTATCCAATGTCATAGAATGGAATAATAATTTAGGGGCTCATTTGTACCCTCAACTACATTTCCACTCATTATGTCCTCTATTTGATATTGCATTAAGCTACAGAAAAGGTGAATCAGACATGCCATTAAGATTGGCAAGGCTTAAAATCAGTAGAGTGGATAAAAAAGGTATTACTCAAATGTGTCAAAATGGAATCCAACCATGCCTGATCTTTAATAAGTCCATTATAAGCTGTATTGATGAAAAAAGTTTGCCAGTCATCACAAGACATATCACAGGGATGGTTAATATGCTGGAATATTTTAAGATATGATCTTTGAAATAAGCTGTCAGTATATGTTTAAGTGACAATCAATCAACTATTGTTTATTTCAAAAAAGCACTGAATTAAGAATCACTAGAAATATAAAGATGAATGGAAATAGTACCTGTCTTAAAGGAAGTCAGCACTAAAGATGGAGTAGAGGATATGCACATTTGTATAAATTATCTGTTAGTCCTAATTTTCTTTATTTGTAAATAAAGAGGTTAGTTGAATTAATTTATGAGCTCTGTATTTTGCCTTTTAACATCTTTTTTTAAAAAAAAATTTCCTTGAACAACAACAAAAATAAAAATATAATGTATTGAGAAGTCCCCTAAAATCTGTCTCTGTAGATAACACCAATTATTAGTTTCTTATATATGTTTCCATGTAATTCTTCTATGTAAAGCAAGCAAATATGAATATATATTCTCATACTTTTAAAATAAAAGGTATCATATAATATGTAAATAACCTTGAATTTTCCAAGTGAAATAAATTCTATAAGTATAATACTTTACCATTCTTGTCTACAGCTGCATAGTATTTCAACATGTTTATTAAACGCAGAGACATCACTTTGCCAACTAAGGTCCGTCTAGTCAAGGCTATGGTTTTTCCTGTGGTCATGTATGGATGTGAGAGTTGGCCTGTGAAGAAAGCTGAGCGCCAAAGAATTGATGCTTTTGAACTGTGGTGTTGGAGAAGACTCTTGAGAGTCCCTTGGACTGCAAGGAGATCCAACCAGTCCATTCTGAAGGAGATCAACCCTGGGATTTCTTTGGAAGGAATGATGCTAAAGCTGAAACTCCAATACTTTGGCCACCTCATGAGAAGAGTTGACTCATTGGAAAAGACCCTGATGCTGGGAAGGATTGGGGGCAGGAGGAGAAGGGGACGACAGAGGATGAGATGGCTGGATGGCATCACTGACTCGATGGACGGGAGTCTGAGTGAACTCGGAGTTGGTGATGGACAGGGAGGCCTGGTGTGCTGCGATTCATGGGGTCACAAAGAGTCAGACACGACTGAGTGACTGAACTGAACTGAACTGAATGGCCTCCCCAGAGAAGGCAATGGCACCCCACTCCAGTACTCTTGCCTGGAAAATCCATGGACGGAGGAGCCTGGTAGGTTGCAGTCCACGGGGTCGCTAAGAGTCAGACACAACTGAGCGACTTCACTTTCACTTTTTGCTTTCATGCATTGGAGAAGGAAATGGCAACCCACTCCAGTATTCTTGCCTGGACCATCCCAGGGAAGGCGGAGCCTGGTGGGCTGCCTTCTATGAGGTCGCACAAAGTTGGACACGACTGAAGCGACTTAGCAGCAGCAGCAGCAATGGCCTCCCATGGCCTTCCTTGGTGGCTCAGACAGTAAAGAATCTACTTGCAATGCAGGAGACACAAGTTTGATCCCTCGGTCAGTAAGATCCCCTGGAGAAGGAAATGACAACCCATTCCAGTATTCTTGTCTGGAGAATCCCATGGACAGAGGAGCCTGGCATGCTACCATCCATGGGGTCACAAAGAGTGAGGTACAACTGAGCAACTAGTACTCAAAGGCCTCCCAGGGCCACCAGGCCAAAAGGCAAATGCACTTCACTCCCCTCTAGAGGGTTGAGGTTATATTGCATTCCCACCAGCAATTTATGAAGCTTAATTCCATTTTCTAAATTAAAATCCTACACATTTCTTAAAAACACAAAAATGAAGCCAAACCATAGTTACCACGGTAAAATAAAATACAGGTGTACAGTAGCCAGGCTTCCCAAGTGGCACAGTGGTAAAGAATTTGGTTGCCAGTGCAGGAGACACGGGAGATGTGGGTTCGATTCCTGGGTGGGAAAGATCCCCTGGAGGAGGGCATGGCAACCCACTCCAGTGTTGTTGCCTGTAAAATCCCGTGGACAGAGGAGCCTGGTGGGCTACAGTCCATGGGATCACAGAGTCAGACAGGACTGAAGCAACTGAGTATGCAGTACACACTGTAGCCAAGAAAAATGTATTGTTTCCTTTTTATGTAAACACGGTGACATGAAAGTTACTTTTAGTCATGGACAGAGGTTTTGATTTCTGTCACACGAGAAAACTTTTTCTTCAGTGGAAGGAAAAAGATCACCATTCATTCTAAATGTTTTCTCCCATCTTTTGGCATGTTAGGTGTCTCCAGCACCTTACTCATCGAACTAGCCATTCTGATTTTCTCACTTAGCAATTTTGTGCAGCCAAGAGAAAAATCTCTTTTTAGTTGATAAAACTCTTTTTTCTCATCTTTGATGTTTTCTAGATTTTTGGATTTAACTGATAAAGGACTGTC
This sequence comes from Redunca redunca, assembly GCA_006410935.1. Lineage (NCBI taxonomy): Eukaryota > Metazoa > Chordata > Mammalia > Artiodactyla > Bovidae > Redunca > Redunca redunca. Next base: position 240,224 of record SJYQ01001193.1, read on the forward strand.
CTTCTAAAATCCAAACAAAAAACTCTGTCCAAGCAGATAAGTGATCATGAACCCTGAACATGAAACTATACAAAACCCATTTTATAGTCGTTCTGTTGTGAACCATTTTCAGGCATATTATCCCGTTGCCAAGAACTCTGACTAGTCTCTACTGTTATCTGACTGTATTTGTGAACTACAGGAAAACCAGACCCAGCAGCTGCAGGAAAAGAGAGTCTTGGCAAGATTAGAACAGCCAATCAGATGACAGGGAAGTAAACTGCTCCAGTCAGGTCTACATGAGTTAGACTCTTATTATATAGTTTCCCTTTTTAAGTTAATTGAGCCAACTTTTTCATGTAAGAAAATGGAATTTGTAAATATTTTCATTTCAGTTAATCAGCTAAGAACTAGATTTCAGAGTCCCAGGTAAGGTGAGGTAAGGTGAAGTCGCTCAGTCGTGTCCAATTCTTTGCGACCGACCCCGTGGACTGTAACCTATTAGGGCTTCTCTGTCCATGAGATTCTCCAGGCAAGAATACTGGAGTGGGTTGCCATTTCCTTCTCCAGGGGATCTTCCCGACCCAGGGATCGAACCCAGGTCTCCTGCATTGGAGGCAGACGCTTTAACCTCTGAGCCACCAGGGAAGCCCAGCGAGGAAAGGAAAAGGGCATCTGATTCATCTGGGAGTTTATGTCTCTCTGAAGTTTATTGTTCTTAGACTTATGTTGGCTGCACAGAACTAGTATCTCCCTTCTCTTTTTGAGGAAACTGAATTTTACCTTTCTTAGTTGGAAAGTATTCCCATTTGGTATTGACTGTTTAGAATCATTAGAAATATCACATGGTCAATCTTTGAACAATAAAGAGTCTCTACTTGCTCAAAGGTTAAATATGTATATATATTTAACATCTTGAGTACATCCCCCAAAACTTGGGAGGTATTATTTGCCCCTGTTAATATATAAGGGAAATATAGTTGAAAGAGATGACTTCTAAAAAGGAAACGTTTGATAAGCAGCATCATTCAATTTGAAATCTAGTTCTCATACCATATCATTCTTGGGAAGCAAAAATAAAAGGCTGCCTCAAATTTTGTTTTTTATGTACAGACAGTTCATTCTCATTATTCACAGTAGTTATATTCTTTAAAGTCAACACAAAAATAGAATTAGCAAATACCAGAAATCTTATTGCTAGGAGAAACATAGGAATGCTACAAGCCTCTGGCCACATTTCATCAATTGATCAGTGTTTTACATGTGCTTCTGCTTAAAGGTACCTTATTTATTGACTTCTTAACACTGAATGTACAGACACCACTGTAACTCAAGCCTGAATAAATCCTATCTATCACATGCATTTTCTCTGTAAGGCATGTTTCTGCTTTCTTGCACTTAGGAGCATTAAACAGCATTTCAGGAAGTACTGTAGTTGAGGGCCAGATGAAACAGAAAAACCACCCACAAAAGGTACCAAAACGTGAAAAACTAAACGTACCACAGAAAGGACACTTGTGTGCAGTTTGAGAGCAGACACCAGGAGGCAGAGCATCACCTTGTTCAACCTTAACTGGGAACATGTGCGTCTGACAACTAATTTTTTGCCCCTCTGCACATGTTCATGAATTACCAGGAAATCACTTGTGAGAATGTTGTCTTGGGGGTTACAAGTAAATTTTAGTGAGTATGTGGTAAATTCTACAATTAGAAATGGTATAAGTTGAATCTTTACAAAAATCTGTAAGACTCCAAAATCCATAAGCAGAACCTCATTGTAGAGAGTCTATGTAAAACTTCACTCACTCTCTAAAATCAAATGCAAATTCAATGAGAGTTTTTTACATGAATATGATTTCTAGGGCCATTCAGTCTTCAGATTTCCGGCTCAGTTTATTCAAATTCCTCAGAGTGGTAGCTCTGGGCTCACTGATGTCATTTGATGTATTTCAACATCATTTTCTCACTTCATTCTGATTGACATTTATGTTTCTGTTTAGGCCAGAGAGACCAGAATTGGAATTTAAGTCCTATTTCTTCAAACACACTATTAAATACTATCTAACTTGGTAGTGATATGATATTCCCAGAATAATACAAGTCAAATTCAACTCCATTCAAGAAATAATTATTGTGCTCTTTGTTTTAGTACATTTCATCTTCCTGATAATTTTACTTCTTCATTGATGATTCTCCAAAATATATTCCCTAAGTAATTTGTAGGCCTGCACCTTTAAAATCTTTCCATATTATGAAGTGAATACATTTAAATGACTGTCATGATATTTTTCCTTACCTCCCCAAATATTCAGCCCTTCTATAAGTGGCTATTCTAAAAATGTGTATATATTCTAACTATCTCTCTTTCTTTGTGTATGTGTTCAGCCACTTAGACATGTTCAACTCTTCGACCCCATGGACTATAGCCCACCAGACTCCTTGTCCAAGGGATTTCCTACGCAAGAATACTGGAGTGGGTTGCCATTTCTTCCTCCAGGGAATCTTCCTGACCCAGTGATTGAACTCCCGTCTCCTGCATCTCTTACCTTGGCAGGCAGATGTTTTACTAAGCCACCTGGGAAGCCCCCCTCTTTACCTACATATAAATACATACATGCATATATATCATATATTTCAATAAGTATCTGAGCATTTATTATAGGTCATCCCTCTCATTGAAAATATTACAAGTTCCATTTTTTATTAAAAGCCATGCTTTATATTTATATGACTGTCACAGAGAAAATACAATGAAGAACTAGGTACCAGGGAAGGGAAAATGCCCAGATTAGAGATCTGGAAACTGTACTACCAAGGGCAAATTATCCTTTGAGGAGTGTTAATTCCTTTCTCATAGATCCTTCCTGTCTCTGATGCTCAGGATATCATTATTAATAAAGAAAAATGTCTAAATGTGTGACTCCAAAATACAAGAGCTAACCTTGGGGTTTAAGTGTGAACCACTATCACTGTGATTTTTGGCACACGGTTAATGGGTTTTTTATGACAGCAGTGGAAAAGTAGCTGTCCTAGACTGAAAAATTCATGAGGCAGCCAAGAAAGAAAGGCAAAAGACATCAGCCTTCCTGTCTACTTCTTGCTCCACATATTGGAAGTTGGGGATGAGATGATAAGGGCTGTCTTGTCAGACTGTGCTGCCATAACAAATTGTTACAGATTAGGTGATTTAAACAACCACCTACTCACAGTCTGCTTTGTCACAGTTCTGAAGGATAGAAGTCCAACATCAAGGTGCCAGCCAGCCAATTTGGCTTCTTGCAAGGGCTCTCTTTCTGGCTTCCAGATAGCCACTTTCCCGCTGTGTCCTCACATGGCAGTAAACAACAGTGAGCTATCTAGAATTTCATCTATAGAGATCCTAATTACCTCCATAAAATTTCCATCTCCAAACATAGTCCCACTGAGTGTGAGGGATTCAACATATTAGTTTGTGGCAGTATTGGGTTGTACATTACCAACATGATAAGAAGTAAGTTAATGGATCAGAAAGGAGACTTGAAGATGAAAAGTATAGAACTTTGTAATCACTTGGAGAAGCTGTGACAACAGCAGTTAGTTGGAGAAGTCAGTTACACTATTGTATTTGTATGGCAGGCTGGTAAATCATAGTACTAACATATAGATAAGTATAAATATACATAGTACATAAATCATAGTAGTAACATATATATAAGAAGGAAACAAAGATTTAAACACTATTACTTTATAAGTTCATGAAATTAGACTAATATACAAAAGCCCATTTGTTCATATAGACACAGAATCTTCTGAGCAGTAATCAGATATTTTGATTTGCATCAAACTTTTTTTCATAGATGCACTTAAAAAATGCATGTAAGCATTTTTTTAAATGCTCAATTTGCATTAAGCTAGAAATAGGTTCTAAAAAGGGATAGTGTCATGCATGAATAAAATGTTTTAGCATTTACTTTAACAAAAACATAATAAAAGCCCAAGGTTTATAAACTTGGGCTACTTGTTATTTATTACAGAGAGTATTTAATGCAGACATATTCCCCCAGTGTTTATCTTTTCAATATAGTGTGAAATAAACTGGTCTAATATAATAAAGGACAGCATCATTACAAGATTTATGCCAGTGTGCTTACTAACTAATGAGTTTACCTGTAGACTCTTGGCATGTTTTCCTCCATACAATCTTTCCATTCCCAATTGCCACAAAATTTTCATCAACAATTGTATCCTTTGAAGAGAACTTTTCTTTCAGTGGGATATATGAAAATGTAGAATGACTTCTCCAAAAGGTGGCAACTCCCTGAAATCCAAGAATGTTGCCAACGAAAATGAGGTCAATGAAAAGAAAGTGAATGAAACAATACATTTTATAAAATAGCTAGCTTTTTCTAAAGTATATGAAATTTATATACATATAAATCCATACAAATGTTTAAAGTATTAAATATGCACAAATACTGGAGAAGGAAGTGGCTACCCATGCCAGTATTCTTGCCTGGGAAATCCCCTGGACAGAGGCCCCTGGTGGGCTACAGTCCATGGGGCAGCAAAAGGGTCAGACACAACTTAGCAACTTAGCACTTACACAAATATATTCCATAATATTTAAAGTTAGAAAATTTTTTATCAGACTTCAGGCATCCTATTATCTTCTCCATGGTCATCAAAGACTACCACGGAATTTATCTTTGAAAACTAAAAGGAAAGTGGTAGAAATGACACTCAACTGCCAGCCATGTCCACTGTTTTACAAAGCCATCACCTTTACTTAGAGAAAGCACAGAATTCCCAGTCTGTGGAAACTGTCAGTGTATCTCATGGAATTAATAAAATGGTATTAAGAGAAGCAAACATTTTTTTCTTTCAAATAATACTACAAATTTCAAATTATATTTTAGAACTCGCTCATGCTAATTTCAGTAAATGGAGCAATGATTATAGAATTTGCTTTGTGTATGCTTCAGTTTAGCTAAGCTTCATGTGTGTTACCTGCTCTGGAGCTGTATTTATAAATATATATTTCCCATTCACACTCTAAGTAAGACTTGATATATCTAAAGAGTTGCTGTGTATTCTGAGGCATGTAAAAAAGCAAATTTAGAATGCATGGTAAAATTTCCATTCTATCTAGTTTAGAATAAACTTAAAATATTTTCTAGGTGGTTTTGCAATTTTTATAAGCTGACCATAATAATGCAGAAGCTTTATTTCTTTCACTTAGCTTTGATACTTTTGAAGTAAAGGATGACAAAAAAAAAAAAACCTTTTACACCCATCTGTTAAAATACTTGATGGATCATAATTGAAATATGTCTAAATAGCTGATAAAAATTGATCTTAAAAGTGTATAAGTTGACAACAGATTTTTCTTAGAAAAAAATTAACTAAATTTTTTGAATACATCCATAATTAAGGTAGACAACTTCTAAAATGGCTCCCCATGGTCCCTGAATGTATGGATGTGAAAATTGGACTGTAAAGAAAGCTGAGCACCGAACAATTGATGCTTTTGAACTGTTGTGTTGGAGAGGACTCTTGAGAGTCCCTTGGACTGCAAGGAGATCCAACCAGTCCATCCTAAAGGAAATCCATTCTGAATATTCATTGGAAGGACTATTACTGAAGCTGAAGCTCTAATACTTTGGCCACCTGAAGGGAAGAGCCAACTCATTGGAAAAGACCCTACTCTTTAGAAAAAACCCTGATGCTGGGAAAGACTGAGGGCAAGAGAAGAAGGGCCCAAGAGAGGGAGAGATGGTTGGATGGCATCATCGACTCAGTGGACATGTATTTGAGTAAACTCTGGGAGAAGGTGAAAGACAGGGAAGCCTGGTGTGCTACAGTTCATGAGGTTGCAAAGAGTTGGACATGACTGAGTGACTAGACAGTAATAAAATTGCAGCAGTGTTAGTCATTCAGTCATGTCCAACTCTTTGCAGCCCCACCAGCTGTAGCCTTCCAGGCTCCCCTTTCCCTGGAATTTTCTAGGCTAGAGTACTAGAATGGATTGTCATTCCTTTCTCCAGGAGAACTTCCCAACCCAGGGATTGAACCCGGGTCTCCTGAATTGCAAGCAGATTCTTTACTGTCTAAGCCACCAGGGAAGCCCTAATTGTGGTAGACAACTTCTAAAACGGCTCACCATTGTCCCCGCCCCCTGGGTATTTATGCCCTTGAGGAACCTTGCTTTGAGAGTAGACTTGCTTCCAATGAATAAAATTCTGGAAGTGATTGGATGCCATTTCAGATACTAGATTACAAAAGATTGTGACTTCAGTCTGGATAGAGCCCTTTCTTGCTTGTCCTGATAAAGTCACCTGTAGTCTTCCGAACCTCCCTATGCAGAATCTCAAGAGCAAAAAAGTGATAGAAGCTTTCAGCAATAGCTGTGAAGAAATTCAGGCTCTCACTCCAACAGCCTGAGAGACACTGAATTCTATTAACAAACCCTGAGAGAGCATTTAACCAAGTTGAACTGTGAAATGACCATGGCAGGTCAAATCTCAATTACATCATTGTAGGAGACCTTGAACCTTCAGTTCAGTTCAGTGGCTCAGTCGTGTCTGACTCTGTGACCCCATGGACTGCATCACGCTAGGCCTCCCTGTCCATCACCAACTCCCAGACTTTACTCAAATTCATGTCCATTGAGTCGGTGATGCCATCCAAGTATCTCATCCTTTGTCATTCTCTTCTCCTTCCGCCTTCAATCTTTCCCAGCATCAGAGTCTTTTCCAATGAGTCAGTTCTTCCCATCAGGTGGCCAAATTATTGGAGTTTCAGCTTCAACATCAGTCCTTTTAATGAACACCCAGGACTGATCTCCTTTAGGATGGACTGGTTGGATCTCCTTGCAGTCCAAGGGACTCTCAAGAGTCTTCTCCAACACCACAGTTCAAAAGCATCAATTATTTGGCACTCAGCTTTCTTTATAGTCCAACTCTCACATCCATACATGACTACTGGAAAAACCATAGCTTTGACTAGATGGACTTTTGTTGGCAAAGCAATGCCTCTGTTTTTTCATGTGTTGTCTAGGTCGGTCATAGCTTTTCTTCCAAGGAATAAGCATCTTTTAATTTCATAGCTGCAGTCACCATCTGCAGAGATTTTGGAGCCTCCAAAAATGAAGTCTGGCACTGTTTCTACTGTTTCCCCATCTACTTGCCATAAAGTGATGGGATCAGATGCCATGATCTTAGTTTTCTGAATGTTGAGTTTTACACCAACTTTTTCACTCTTCTCTTTCATCTTTATCAAGAGGTTCTTTAGTTCTTTGCTTTCTGCCATAAGGGGGGTGTCATCTGCATATCTGAGGTTATTGATATTTCTCCCAGCAATCTTGATTCCAGCTTGTGCTTCTTCCAGCCCAGCATTTCTTATGATGTACACTGCATATAAGTTAAATAAGCAGGGTGACAATATATGGCCTTGACACACTCCTTTCCCTATTTGGAACAGGTCTGTTGTTTTATTTCCAGTTCTAACTGTTGCTTCCTGTCCTGCATTAGGTTTCTCAAGAGGCAGGTCAGGTGGTCTTGTGTTCCCATCTCTTTCAGAATTTTTCAGTTTGTTGTGATCCACACAGTCAAAGACTTTGGTGTAGCCAATAAAGCAGAAGTAGATGTTTTTCTGGAACTCTCTTGCTTTTTCTATGATCCAACAACCAACAGATGTTGGCAATTTGATCTCTGGTTCCTCTGCCTTTTCTAAATCCAGCTTGAACATGTGAAAGTTCATGGTTCATGGAATGTTAAAGCCTGGCTTGGAGAATTTTGAGCTGGGACCCATATAAACTATGCCCAGATTCCTGATCCACAGAATCTGTGAACTAATACGCATGTAATGTCTTAAGCTGCTAAATTTTCAAGAGCTTGCTGTGCTGCAATACATCATTAATATGATACTTGATATAAATGATTTTTAGTTTGGGTCACTAATGATGTTTTATTACATAAAATGGTTACAAGTTGTTATGTTTCAAGGCTCTCTACTCTCCATTCTTTGTTTCCATGTCTGTAAAATGAGAAATAATATCTCTACTATTGTTTCCAGATCTACATTTTATCTTATCTACATAATCCCATTACTAAATTCACACCTAGTCTTGATGTCAAAATAGAAGATAAGAATTATAAAGATTACATGATATGCATGGAAAAGTACCTAGCTCCATGCTGTTCACTGTGAAAATGCTCAGAACATGTGAGAAAATAGATGTTTGCCACAGGATGGAGTGAAGGGAAGCAAGCCTGGCTTTCAGCTCAGCTATTTCTTTGGTTCATTTGGGTTTATCTGATGGGGTAAGTAGGAATAGTTTTGGGCTAAAGTCTTCATAGGATCAGTGAAAAAATTTCAGTCCTTCAACATCTTTCAGAGATGTTTATGTTGCATTCACTGTTTTTTTTTATTTTTTTTATTTTTTTTTAAGATCAATTCTTAGACTTTCTGTAGGAAAATGTTTAGAATGTCAGAACAAAAATAAAAGTGTGAAATACACATTCACAGTCTTACATTTTCAAGTTTAATAAGAACATGATTCTAACAGAAATATAAGTTGAAAAGCTGGAAAGGGGTGGGGAGATGAGGAAGGAATAGTTAGTCTGTTTGATTTTTGTATTTTAAGATTCAAAAGTTTAGAAGCACTGGTCTCATGATTTGCATAATTTCTCAGATGCACACTGACCAGAATTCCTCTGTAGAATAGTTATATGAAAAATTCATTTTGCAGTATTATTGATTAAAGATGGCTACAAATTATTTTAATTATTTGCTGCTCTTTCTGTTGAGAGGTATAGGAGAAATTGATCTCTCTTTGAATCAAGGATGGACCTACTAGCTTGCTTGGCAAAAAGAACTTGGCAGAAATGATGTGGGACTTTCAAAGCCAAGAAGCCTTTCAACTTCCATTCTGACATCTTATTATACATGCCGTAGGTGAAAACAACAATCATGTAAGAAGTCTAGCTACCTTAGACCACCATCCTGGAGAGATCACACATAAGTCCACAATGTAAACTGAGTTCAACTTTCTAGCTGTTTCTATCATTAACTAGACATGTGAGTTTACCAATCTGGACCCTACTATCATTAAAAATGGAAGAATTACCCAGCTGAATTCTTCCCTGAGTTTTGGTGAACTGTGGTAAAATCATAGTTATTTTATGGCAATTAACTTTAGAGTAGTTAGATATTCAGCAATCATTACCTACCTGGAAACATCATCATACTCATCTAGTTTTAATTAAGTGTTTAATGAGCAACTAAACGCATTAGTGGTCTCACAGTGAAAAAAATATTTTGTAACATTATTTAGAAGTGATAATTTAGGTTCCAAATTACATGAGTGTTATTGGACAGCCAGAGAAAAAAATCATATAGAAAAAGAATCAGTAAAATTGAAGGATTTTCACATTACATGACTTTATAGAATTTGTATATTTCAACTTAGAGTCACTATGGAACAAAATGTAAAAATAAATAGATATACATGCACATATATGTGTTTATACTTGCGTACATGTCTATATATATGCTGTGCTGTGCTTAGTCACTCAGTTGTGTCTGACTCTTTGAGACCCCTTGGACTGTAGCTCACCAGGCTCCTCTGTCCATGAGGATTCTCCAGGCAAGAATATTGATGTGGGTTGCCATTTCCTCCTCCAGGGGATCTTCCCAACCCAAGTATCTAACCCAGGTCTCCTGTATTACAGGGGGATTCTTTACCATCTAAGCCATCAGGGAAGCCCAAGAACACTGGAGTGGGTAGCCCATCCCTTCTCCAGGGGATCTTCCTGACCCAGGAATCAAACTGGGGTCTCCTGCATTCCAGGCAGTTTCCTTACCAGCTGAGCTACCAGGGAAGCCCATATTTATATATATGTACATACAAATATCAGCGAGGGCAATAGCAACCCATTCCAGTACTCTTGCCTGGAAAACCCCATGGATGAAAGAGCTTGTTAGGCTGCAGTCCATGGGGTCGCTAGGAGTGGGACATGACTGAGCGACTTCACTTTCACTTTTCACTTTCATGCATTGGAGAAGGAAATGGCAACCCACTCCAGTATTCTTGCCTGGAGAATCCGGGGACGGTGGGGCCTGGTGGGCTGCTATCGTTAGGGTCCCACAGAGTCAGACAAGACTGAAGCAACTTAGCAGCAGCAGCAGCAGCAGCACATACAAATATACACACATATAGAAGCTCTGAGTTTAGAAAGACATTCATTTATTATCCTATGTAGATAATTAGATTGAGTGAAACATATCAATGTGTTGCAGTAAAATTTCTGATATTCAAAATAGACAAAACTGGATAAAGAACATCCCTGAAAGAATTCTGTTTTAAAAAGACTAGTAATTCTTTCTGTATCACATACTTTAACAGATAATTTATTATTCATCTCCTTCAAGGGCAAAAAAGTACAACCCACATCTTTATTCAGGTAAATATTGAAAACAAAGAAAAATGGTAGTTTGACTAACAATTTCTTACTGAATATCTTTCTCAAAAGCCCCAAGCTTACAAAAGCTCAGTCTTATATATTTGGCAGGACCCTAAAATAGATATCCTCAACTGATAAATCACCACTGATTATTTTCCATAATGATGCATAAACACAATTTTCAAAAAAAAAAAAAGGAAAACCAAGACATCAAAAAGAAAATTTAATGAAAAGCATTTATCATACAGCTATAGTTCACACAGCCCCAACTATAGTTCTTTTTAGAAACAAGTGCCCTTATTTTTTCATTTGTTAAATCTCCTTATGTTTCTTTCCAAATCCTCAATATCAAGCTTGTACTGGGCTTCCCTGTGGCTCAGCTGGTAGAAAAATCCACATGCAATACAGGAGACTTGGGTTCGACCCCTAGATTGGGAAGATCCCCTGGAGAAGGGAAAGGCTGCCCACCCCAGTATTCTGGCCTGGAGAATTCCCTGGACTGTATAGTCCATGGGGCTGCAAAGAGTCGGACACGACTGAACAACTTTCTCTTTCACTTTTCACTTTCCTATCGCTCCAGACACCTTTCTCTCTCCCTGAGTTTCTGTGTGTGCTAGTTGCTCAGTCAAATCAGACTCTTTGGATCCCATGCACTTTAGCCTACCAGGCTCCTATGTCCAATGGCAAGAATACTGCAGTGGTTTGCCATGCCTTCTTCAGGAGATCTTCCCAAACCAGGGATCAAACCCAGATCTCCTACATTGTAGGCAGATTTTTGACTGTCTGAGCCACCAGGGAAGCCTTCTCTTTCCTTAGTTATCCTTAATTCTGCTTCTCAAATTCAAACTGCACCATTAATTTTATACCCTTTACACAAATCATATACTTTTAATGCAAAGTATTTATAAAATCAAATCTCAGTTAGCTCAGTTTTGATCATTTGACATAATATATCATTTTTTTAAGATGTGTCGGTTTACACAGTAAAGAGTTTCACATGTACTTAAAATTATTCTAAACATGTTATGACATACAGTTTCAAAAATGTACTGATCAAATATGCCTATTTCATCCAAACTGTTCCCTTTCAGCCCCAGGTGTAAGTTCTTCAGGGAGATGTTTGACATATACTTTTCAGAAGAGTCATATAGAAAAAAACAATAAAAGGGATTTTACACTGAAAAAAAGTTCCTTGATATGGCTTGTTAAGAATACGGTGTCTCCTCAAATCTCAGAGGCTGACACATCCTGGTGTGATACCTCTTCTCCAGTTCTATGAATCAGCATGATGTCTTAGTACAGGAAATCTATAATGACATAATGTTCACTAAACGCCATCAGAAAGGTAATTGTTAAGAAAAAGAAAATAGCACTTTTTTGTTAGGAAGAAAAATATTTGAAACATGCTTAAATATTTATTCATCAGTTTTTATGGTAATGAATAATAGATAAAAGGCTTAAGAATATCTTTCAACAACTAAGTAGAGATACTAGTGACAGATTTTTGTCCTGCATTCCAATTTCCATGCTTGCTGCCCTGGAGAAGCTCCAGGGCACTCTGTCTTTAAAGAGGTATTTTGCTTTCTGTTTCTTTTTAAGGACAGATATTTAACTTTTAGTAACTAAGGATCATGCCATACCCATATTCCATTCTATTTGTTTCCCTCTGTGGCAAAAGATAAAAGCAAATGTGTTTCTATTTATTCATCACAAAATGAAGATGAGACTCTATTGCTAAATCTCCATTCTGCAGTGTTTAATGTTTCCCAGAAGTTATTGCCATTTTGGAGAAGTTAAATGTGGTTGAATATAAAACCATTCATTGTTTCTCTTCTGTTTTAGCTTGTAGAGCATGACCTTTCCTTAATTGTTGTTGTTACATTACAGCTTTACATACGTTTTATTAAAAAAATATACAATTTCTAAATTTAGTGATGGGAACTTGGCAGTGGTGGCTCAGTTGCTAAGTTGTGTCTGACTCCAGTTCCCCTACGGATCTTCCTGATCCAGGGATGGAACCTGTGCCTCTTGTATTGCTGGTGGTCTCCTGCACTGCAGGCGGATTCTCAATCAACTGAGACACAAGGGAAATCCAACTTAGTTCCTTGCAATAACATAGGCTAATGTCCTGAAAATATTGTCAATAAAAACACTTGTATCAGCTGGAAAACATGGAATGAAAATACTCTAAGTATGTAACTGAAATTATGTCATTAGAATAGTTCTACTTGGAGAGGAACCACCAAGATTCCAAATAATGAGAAGTACCTACTCCTCAAGATGTAGTCCTAAAACTATAAAACACAAAGGTGACAAGGAGATCTGAAACACACCCAGAGAGAAAGGAGAAATAATGAGCACTAGTAATAATCTTCTGAACAGTCATTTCAGAAGAGACTGAAATAATAACTCTCAAACTATGAGAAAACAGTGGCAAATTTTATAACACATGAAAATCTATACATTTATACATAACTAAGGTATTATATGCAGGTCAGGAAGCAACAGTTAGAACTGGACATGGAACAACAGACTGGTTCCAAATAGGAAAAGGAGCATGTCAAGGCTGTATATTGTCACCCTGCTTAATTTAAGTTCTATGCAGAGTACATCATGAGAAACACTGTACTGGAAGAAGCACAAGCTGGAATCAAGATTGCTGGGAGAAATATCAATAACCTCAGATATGCAGATGACACCACCCTTATGGCAGAAAGTGAAGAGGAACGAAAAAGCTTCTTGATGAAAGTGAAAGAGGAGCGTGAAAAAGTTGGCTTAAAGCTCAACATTCAGAAAACGAAGATCATGGCATCTAGTCCCATCACTTCATGGGAAATAGATGGGGAAACAGTGGAAACAGTGCCAGACTTTATTTTTTGGGGCTCCAAAATCACTGCAGATGGTGACTGCAGCCATGAAATTAAAAGACACTTTCTCCTTGGGAAAAAAAAACAAAACAAAACAAACTATGACCAACCTTGACCTATCAAAAAACAGAGACATTACTTTGCCAACAAAGTTCTGTCTAGTCAAAGCTATGGTTTTTCCAGGAGTCATTTATGGATGTGAGAGTTGGAATATAAAGACAGCTGAGCACCAAAGAATTGATGCTTTTAAACTGCGGTGTTGGAGAAGACTCTTGAGAGTCCCCTGGACTGCAAGGAGATCCAACCAGTCCATCCTAAAGGAGATCAGTCCCGGGTATTCAATGGAAGGACTGATACTGAAGCTGAAGCTCTAATACTTTGGCCACATGATGCAAAGAACTGACTCCTTAGGAAGACTGATGCTGGGAAAGATTGAAGGCAGGAAATGAAGGGGACCACAGAGGATGAGATGGTTGGATGGCGTTACCGACTCAATGGACATGAGTTTGAGTAAGCTCCAAGAGTTGATGACAGAGGAATGCCTGGCATGTGGCAGTCCATGGGGTCACAGAGTCAGACACAACTGAGCAACTAAACTGACTGACTGAACATTTTGTGTCCAGAAAGAGGAGACTATACAGGGCAAATAGAATAGACTTGAAATGATATGAAAAAACAATGAATATATTTTTTCCTAATGAATATAAAATTTAAATGATTTGGAAAATTTTGAAGGATAATTTAACACCTCAAAAAATTCCAATATAATAATGACTATTAGAATGTTCCATCAGAAGTTTAAAATCTATCCCAAACAATCATCAGTTCAGTCAGCTCAGTTCAGTCGCTCAGTCGTATCCGACTCTTTGCGACCCCATGAATCACAGCATGCCAGGCCTCCCTGTCCATCACCATCTCCCGGAGTTCACTCAAACTCACGTCCATCAGGTCAGTGATGCCATCCAGCCATCTCATCCTCTGTCGTCCCCTTCTCCTCCTGCCCCCAATCCCTCCCAGCATCGAAGTCTTTTCCAATGAGTCAACTCTTCGGATGAGGTGGCCAGAGTACTGGAGTTTCAGCTTTAGCATCATTCCTTCCAAAGAACATCCAGGGCTGATCTCCTTTAGAATGGACTGGTTGGATTTCCTTGCAAACAAACATACCAATTTACAAATCAAACCCTCAAAAATATGATTTTAAATTTAATTGCTAAGCCTTCAATAAACTACTCATTTATTTTAAAAAGACTTATAGAAATTAAATTTTCTTTTTCTACCTAACCTATTTCTCAACTATTATACCCTAAAATGTTGTGGTTTAGTCGGGGCTTCTCTGGTGGTGCAGAAATTAAAGCGTTTGCCTGCAATGTGGGAGACCTGGGTTCGATCCCTGGGTTGGGAAGATCACCTGGAGAAAGAAATGGCAACCTACTCCAGTATTCTTGCCTGGAGAATCCCATGGACAGAGGAGCTTGGTGGGCTACAGTCCACGGGTCGCAAAGAGTCAGACACGACTGAGCGACTTCACTTTCACTTTCACTTTAATCGCTAAGTTGTGTCTAACTCTTTTGCAACCCCATGGACTGTAGCCCGCCAGGCTCCTCTGTCCATGTGATTTTCCAGGCAAGAATACTGGAGTGGGTTGCCATTTCCTCCTCCAGGGTATCTTTCTGACCCAGGGATCGAATTTGTATCTCTTTTGTCTCCTGAATTGGCCAGAGTGTTTTTGACCACTGAGCCACCAGGGAAGCCAGTGCCGTAGTGTTACTCAATTAGCCAGTCAGCTGTTTGCTATTGATTAGCAATGAGATGAGGAGTTTGCACTGGAACATAAATTAATGTGTTGCTTTCTTCACTGAGAAAATCCCATATCAAAAAATATTAAGTGGATTAATATTGTCATCCTTAGTGATTGGTTGATTTATATTTTGGCTCAAGGTCCTTATTTTATCATGATCCAATTAAAAACAACTCAAAACTACCATCACAAAACCGGTACCAGTTTGTATATCACACTTCGAACATCATTCTTCTGGAAACCGAAACAGGACAGGATAAAATGGAAAAAATTGAACCACATTTTGGAATGTGTAGGTAGTGTCCAAAGCAAGATATTTTCAAATTAAATTTATTAAGTAATTAAAACAAAAAAGTCAAAGTTAGGTTTATCCCAAGAATTTTATTAAAATTTGACACCAATACATAATAAATGAATAGGAAAAAGAAATAAGATTATGAACTTTTCTCAATCTAATATAAAATACCTAAAAAAACAAACCAAACAAAAAGCAGAGCAACTACATTGTGGTATTTACGACTTCGAGGTAAAAATCAAAATCCACCCTTTAAAATATGAAAATAAGCAAAAATGATAAGCATCATGTTTTGCATCTAGTATGTATACTGAAATTAATAATCAACTAAGAGGGAAAAAATGTCAGTTTGGAAATAAAGACTGACTGTGACAAATTGCATGGAACATCTAACAAACTCTAGGGACAAATTATAGGAGTTAGCAAGATTGTGAGTGTACAATAAGAGTTCTGTATGTTGTTTCAGGAATCATTTCTACTAGAAACGTAATTTACAAGGATTTTATTTGTTGCCCAATATAAAGGATTCATGTAGCTAAATCTAATAAATGTGAGTAAAATCTTTAAAAAATACATAACATTTGCATGAAAACAATGAAGAATTAAAAAGATATAAATAAAGACTCTATTAATAGTAAAGCTCAAAATATTAAACCTTGCTGCTGCTTCTCTATTAATTTTAAATTTAGTTTTAAGGAATACAGTACATTAAAGTTGGTTAAAAATATGCATATAGAAAGAGATGAAGGATAGGTAAGATGATTCTGATAGATCAAAATAATAATGAGGGTTAATTATTAACAAATGATATATCTTATAAATATCCTATACATAAAGATATATGAAGTTATGTAGAAATAATTCAGACCTTGTTTTATTTGCCCATCCAAAGAAATGAATAGGATAGGATGGACAAGGACAGGGAGGATTCTGAATAAGGCATGATTGCAAAGATGTGTGAGGATAGATAAGAGTAGGATAAAATGTGATAAGATAGGAAAGGATAGAATTTAATTGAATAGACTCTGATAACAAAGCCTTTGATGATGTATCCATCAGTGTATGAAAATGTATTATTTTAAATGAGTGGCTTTGCTGAGAGGGGTAAAATAATGTCCTATTTAATTAACGGTTCTGAAAACATATTTTCCATTATATAGATAAATGATCAAGTCTGATGTAAAGGGTTTAATCTGAAAATCAAAACTTAAAAATTTTAAGATAAACAGAATATATTTATGACACCTGGATCAGGTGCACTTCTTTAAAAATACACATAAAGTACAAATTATAAAATATACTTTGGAAAAGTATTTGTATAAAATCATACACACACACAGAAACACAACCCAGTGACTGGGAGAAACACTGGCAAGGCATAAAAAAGACAAAAAAATAATTGTATGTTGAATACGAAATAAACTAAAATAAACTATGATAAATCTGGTAGTAAAACTTTTTTTAAAAAGGAGAGAGGGAAGGTAGAAGGAAGTAAAGAAGGAAAAAGTAAAAAAAAAAAAGGAAATAAAAATCCAACAAAATAGACAAAATACAGCAACAAGCAATTCAAAGGAGAGGATATATGACTAGTGTTTAAAAATGTCTGCCTTCAGTATTTAAAAGGAATGTAAGTTAAAATCAAAATAAAAAATTTCACACTCAGAAATTGGCAACATTTATTCTGAAAATAACATATTTTGACAAGGATACTGTTCCGACAATATTTTTACAACCCATGGGTGGGAATTTACATGGGTACCACCAATTTGAATGGCAATTTAACAATATGTATAAAAATTGATGTGCCTACTCTTAAGACTTTGTGGTTTCTCTCTAGAGAGGCAATCACATACAAATACACAAGGAGATAAATAGACAAAAGTGCTCATAATGAATAAAAGTTAGCAATAACTTAAAGTTCCATTAAATGAAAAGCAGATACATATATGTATTATATATAATACATATAGTATTTATTCAGTGGCTATGAGATGGATTTATGTGAATTATTTGATCCAGAGTGAATTATTTTCAAAAACACATTGAACATAAACAAGCAATTTGCAAAACTATGCAGACAACATATCATTTGAATAGACATCAACAAAATGAAACATAATACATATTATAGGGATAAAATATATGTACCATAAAATGTAATACTTGCTAAAAGTATAAGAATGTCAAATTTATCATGGCGATGACTTAATATTTACTTATTTCTTAAGGAGGTAACAGAAAAGCAAAAGTGCAAGGGATTGTTTTCTCAAATCTTTTAGGTCTAAGGATTTACACAGAAATAAATATATTATATGGTCATCAAACTTAGCCTGACTACAAACCCAGAAGGCCATTCAAGTGAAATACAAAAGATGGTAATCTTCTAACCAGGAAAATGTTGATAATAAATGGGCTGTGAGTATGGAAGTATCTTTTGAGAGCTTCATCTCTTTAGTAACAGGACTCTAACCAGTGTGAAATGCTGCAATCCAGAATTATAGTAGTAGGACCTGACCTTCACCAAGAGCTAAAATCTGTTTATGACTGAAGCTATGAGATACTCAGGTAGAAAAATGAAACATGGCTGAGATAAAGAACAGGAATACAGACTTTCAAGCTCTAATTCAGCTTCATTTAAAAATATGCTGAAGTCTTTAAGTTGTTGTTAAGCTGCTAAGTTATGTCTGACTCTTTGAGACCCCAGGGACACACCCTTCCAGGCTCCTCTGTCCAGGGAATTTGCCAGCAAGAATAGTGGAGTGGGTTGCCATGATTTTCTCCAAGAAAATCTTTACCCAGGGATTGAACCTATGTCTCCTACATTGGAAGGCGGATTCTTTACTGTTGAGCCACCTGGGAAGCCATTTCTATAATATGCTACACTCTTTTTAACTATTTAAAATTATTTTTTCACAAAAAAGTTCCAAAGGAAAATTTATTAGTATCTATATCTGTATCTATATGCACATATGTATGTATATATATATGCATGTATATACATGCATTATGTATACATGTATATAAGCATAATATATGTATTAACTTTCTAAAAATGTATGAGGGAGCAGAGTGATGTCAAAATAATGACAGCAATTAAAATTTTGAAAAAAGTCAGTAAAATCAACTATACTGGAGATAGAGGAATAGAACTGAAAGAATGAAGCTGGGATATTCATCACTTCTCAAATAATTTCCCTCATTTCACTTGTGTCGTAAGAGATAGGTACTTTCTGACAGATAGACGAGCCTATCATGGTAAACCCAGATGTATTTTCAACAATCTCTAGGACTAACTGTACTTCAAGACTGAAGTGAAGCCCAATAATCTACTTTGGCCAATAACTTCCCAGGAATAGTACTATAGCAATTGGCAATGCCAGTTTTCAGAGTAGGCACATAAGATACAATAATTCCATAGCAAGCCAGTGGTGAAGATTGCATCATTCCCATTTTACAAACAATGAGACAGAAATTCAGAAAGGGCACAACATTTTTGTATAAACAAAAATATATCAAATTTTTTTTCGAACAGTGACATCAGAGCCAGAGGTCAAAACCAGCGGTATACCATTGTCTGATTGCATACACCCTATGTTAAGTTGTCAAGTTAAATGGGATTATTAGGATCATTGCACGACCTCCTAGGATGGGAGCTCTATTACCAGATACAGTGAACAGAGACCCAACGCTCATCTACATCCACTCAGAGGGAACTGCTATATCAACTCAGAAGGAACTGCCAAATTCCCTATTATTTGAAACCTTACTATGATTTAGATATGGTACCTCTAAGAGGTACATAAGACATAACTGGATGGGAATTAGAATTAAGACTTTAGCCTCTATTAAAGCAGAGATTTGATAGAGTGCCTGATGAACTATGGACAGAGGTTCATGACATTGTACAGGAGACAGGGATCAAGACCATCCCCATGGGAAAAAAAATGCAAAAAAAGCAAAATGGCTGTCTGAGGAGGCCTTACAAAAGCTGTGAAAAGAAGAGAAATGAAAAGCAAAGGAAAAAAAGAAAGATATAAGGATCTGAATGCAGAGTTCCAAAGAATAGCAAGGACAGATGAGAAAGCATTCCTCAGTGATCAATGCAAAGAAATAGAGGAAAACAACAGAATGGGAAAGACTAGAGATCTCTTCAAGAAAATTAGAGACAGGAAGGGAACATTTCATGCAAAGATGGGCTCGATAAAGGACAGAAATGGTATGGACCTAACAGAAGCAGAAGACATTAAGAGGAGGTGGCAAGAATACACAGAAGAACTATACAAAAAAAGATCTTCACAACCCAGATAATCACGATGGTGTGATCACTCACCTAGAGCCAGACATCCTGGAATGTGAAGTCAAGTGGGCCTTAGAAAGCATCACTACAAACAAAGCTAGTGGAGGTGATGGAATTCCAGTTGAGCTGTTTCAAATCCTGAAAGATGATGCTGTGTAAGTGCTGCACTCAATATGCCAGCAAGTTTGGAAAACTCA
>SJYQ01001193.1:260962-292388 GCA_006410935.1 Redunca redunca
CTGATGCTGGGAGGGATTGGGGGCAGGAGGAGAAGGGGACGACAGAGGATGAGATGGCTGGATGGCATCACTGACTCGATGGACGTGAATCTGAGTGAACTCTGGGAGTTGGTGATGGACAGGGAGGCCTGGCGTTCTGCGATTCATGGGGTCTCAAAGAGTCAGAGAAAACTGAGCAACTGAACTGAACTGTACTGAAAGCAGAAACATTACTTTGCCAATAAAGGTCCTTTTAGTCAAAGCTACGGTTTTTCCAGTAGACATGTATGGAAATGGACCATACATGTTGGACCATAAATAAGGCTGAACACCACAGAATTGATGCTTTTGGACTGTGGTGTTGGAGCTCCTTGCCTGCAAGGAGAGCCAACCAGTCAGTACCAAAGGAAATCAATCCAGAATATTCATTGGAAGGACTGATGCTGAAGCTTTAATACTTTGGCCACCTGATGTGCAGAACCATCTCATTGGAAAAGACCCTGATGCTGGGAACGATTGAGGGGAGGAGGAGAAGGGGCGACAGAGGATGAGATGGTTGGATGTCATCACTGACTCAATGGACTTGAATTTGAGCATGCTTGAGGAGATGGTGAAGGACAGGGAAGCCTGGCATGCTGCAGTCCATGGGGTTGCAAAAAATTTGACATGACTAAGAAGAGATTGAACAACAATAAAATTAATAATAATTAACTTTTTAGATTAGTTTGCCATCATTAAAGGAAAACAAAAAGAGAAAAAAAAACTGTGAAAGAGAAGATATACAGAGACTCCTCTGGACAAGAACTGTTTGCCTCTGGCAACAAATCTGAAACAGACCCTGTACAAAGGGGTAAAGAGGCCTGGGAGAATCACAAAGAGGAAATGAATATCCGTGTTGCGTATTTAAGTGAAGTTTCCAAAATCACCTGATACACTACATTTTGCTGAAGATTTTAAATTTGTATTTAAACATTATAAACCTGTTATGCAGTACTTAACAGGCTTTGGGATTTTTAAACAAATTCTCTCTGATAGACACAAGCCCAGTGTTGAAATAAAATGGTATCACTTACTTTTGGGTAGAAGCTAGTACATCCTGTTTATTAGTTGGATGAGCTTAGTGGTCCCCCAGGCTTCCCTGCTGACTCAGATGGTAAAGAATCTGCCTGCAATGTGGGAGACCTAGGCTCATTCACTGGGTTGGAAAGATCCCCTGTAAGAGGGCATCACAATTCCCTCCAGTATTCTTGCCCAGAGAATCCCCATGGAAAGAGGAGCCTCACGGGCTACAGTCAGACATGTGGTCGCAAAGAGTTGGACATGACTGAATAACTAAGCACACAGTCCACCTGTTCAAATGTTTAAATGGAACATTGTCTCATCACTGTCTTCATCATCACTACTACCATTACCATTGCCAATATGATAAAGTTCATTTACAGTTCAGAAAGTATTTATATATGCTTATACACCTCTATGTATAGGTATGGTGTGTACAAGTCAGTGAACAGTGTATGTCTTTCTGAACATTTGATCTGAGATACATAAATTTTATTCTTATTGCAATAGGAATAACAGGATTTTTAAAGGGGAGAAATAATTATTTAAAGCTTTAGAAATATCAATCTGATTGATTTGTGAAACATAAATTCTAGAGTAGACAAGAAGACAAGTTTTTAAAGAGTCTCAGTTTAGAGATGATCATGTTTTGTGCTGAGATGACAGATAATGGAAAAAGGCAGAGATCTGAGATTCATAAGATTCATATGATTCATGAGATTCACGTAAAATGGTATTCCTATTAGGTGGAATTTAAGGAGATTTAAAGGAATGCATCTAAGACAGAATAGAAAGGGAAGAGGAAAGAGGAAGAAGTCTGAATCACTGCAACATTTAGAGGACTGGGGGACCAATGATAGAGACAGATGGGTACTGAGTCACAGACTAACGTTAGCGTCACATTCTTCTAGAGAATGAAGGGCTCCAAGGACACTTCCTGGGTGGCTTAGTGGTAAAGAATCTGCCTGCAATGCAGGAGACCTGGATTTGATTCCTGCGTTGGGAAGATCCTCTGGAGAAGGCCAAGGCTACCCACTCCAGTATCCTTGCCTGGGGAATCCAGTGGATAGAAGAGCGTGGTGGGTTACAGTCCATGGTGTCATAAAGAATCAGACATGATTGAGTGACTAACACTTTCACTTTTTCTTTGATTATGACTGCCTGGGTTTATCTCTTAATAACATCAGGTCTTATGATTGGTCACAAAAATCTTTACTTTCTGTTTCACAGTACAAAGTCTAAGAACATTTTCAATTAATATCATAGCAAATGTCCCATGATATAGGTGTGAAATTTATCTCTAACAGGTATTTCAAGTAAATAATACCCTTTAATAGCTTAATTCCTCTTGGAGAAATTTGAGTATACAGAAGAAAATAAATAAGTAAGTAAATAAATAAACCTGTGTTCCATTATCTATTCACACATTTTACGTAAATTCAACGTAGTAATTTCATTTGTTCTTGGTAATATAAGAACACACATTGAGTGTAATTCATCATTGTAAAAATATAATCATAAAAATTAAGAAATATATTTGCAGGTAAATACAAAGAAGACAACGTACACCTTGCCTTTTTGTCTGTTTCTATACTGTATCTGCTGTACAATTATATCTTCTAAATACATAGAATCAAGATTGCTTGGAGAAATATCAATAACCTCAGATATGCAGATGACATCACCCTTATGGCAGAAAGTGAAGAGGAACTAAAAAGCCTCTTGATGAAAGTGAAGGAGGAAAGTGAAAAAGTTGGCTAAAGCTCAACATTCAGAAAACTAAGACATGGCATCTGGTCGTATCACTTCATGGGAAATATATGGGGAAGCAGTGGAAATAGTGTCAGACTCTATTTTGGGGGGCTCCAAAATCACTACAGATGGTGATTGCAGCCATGAAAATAAAAGATGCTTACTCCTTGGAAGGAAAGCTATGACCAACCTAGATAGCATATTTAAAAGCAGAGACATTACTTTGCCAACAAAGGTCCATCTAGTCAAAGCTATGGTTTTTCCAGTAGTCATGTATGGATATGAGAGTTGGACTGTGAAGAAAGCTGAGTGCCAAAGAATTGATGCTTTTGAACTGTGGTGTTGGAGAAGACTCTTGAGAGTCCCTTGGACTGCAAGGAGGTCCAACCAGTCCATCCTAAAGGAGATCAGTCCTGGGTGTTCTTTGGAAGGACTGATGCTGAAGCTGAAACTCCAATACTTTGGCCACCTCATGAGAAGAGCTGACTCACTGGAAAAGACCCTGATGCTGGGAGGGATTGGGGGCAGGAGGAGAAGGGAACGACAGAGGACGAGATGGCTGGATGGCCTCACCGACTCAATGGACATGAGTTTGGGTAGACTCCGGGAGTTGGTGATAGACAGGAAGGCCTGGTGTGCTGTGATTCATGGGGTCGCAAAGAGTTGGACACGACTGAGTGACTGAACTGAACTGAAGACTCATAACAACTGAATATGTATCCACATGACCTGTGATATATACATAGGAAAGAGGCCTATGAGAAATATCAAGCCGAACAGTTTTTTGTTTTCATTTAAAATGTATTAAACTGACATTATCTGAAGTCTTGATGGGAAGATTTATGCAATACTATTAAACTTCAACAAATAATATCTATCTTTTTAAAGTCATATACATAGACACAAGCATGCACACAAACAAACCAGGATTGCAATGTCAATGTGTTAGCAGACAAACCACATAGGAATGATTTATTTTGCTTGACGTTGTATGTGCATTCATACAACTCTGACAGAGTATCTGTTATGTAGTTACAGTTCCACATCTCCTTCAATTCATCAGACACTTTCAAATGTCACTACTGCAAAGGTTGTTATTACTTAGTTGCTAAGTTGTGTCCAACTCTTTTGTGATGCCACGAACTGGCCCACCAGGCTCCTCTGTATTCAAGCAAGAATACTGGAGTGGGTTGTCATTTCCTTCTCCAGGGGATCTCCCTGATGGAGGGATCCACCACACATCTCCTGCAACTCCTGCACTGGTAAGCAGGATCTTTACCACTGAGCCACCAGAGAAAGCAACTATACTCCAATTTTTTTTTTTTTTAAAGAGAGAAATACAGATTCAATCATAGCATATCAAGTCGTAAAAGTAACATGGAATGGTTTTAAATTACACACCTATGAAAATCAGGTGGTGGTATGAAAGACAGCAGGAAGATAATATAAGTGATTTCCTCAGCAAATAAATATAAGGAAATGTTAATTTTAATGTTACAGTGAAAGAAAATGAAAAGTGAAAGTGAAGTCGCTCTGCCATGTCCGACTCTTTGTGACCCCATGGACTGTAGCCTACCACATTCCTCCGTCAATGGGATTTTCCAGGCAAGAGTACTGGAATGGGTTGCCATTTCCTTCTCCAGAGGATCTTTCCAACTCAGATATCAAACCCGGGTCTCCCAAGTTGTAGGCAGACCCTTTACCATCGAGCAACCAGGGAAGATGTTACAATGATGACCCACAAAAGAAATAAGATTTGAAATTTAGAAGTCAAGATCTCTGTGAAGTAAGTTCAAACTTGGAGAAAATGAGAGAATTGCCTCTCACTGCATGGATATTTTTCCTTATACATGTATTAATATTGTTTACATACATTCAGTTCAGTTCAGTCGCTCAATCATGTCTGACTCTTTATGACCCCATGGACTGCAACACACCAGGCATCCCTATCCTTCACCAACTCCTGGAGTTTACTCAAATTCATGTCCATTGAGTCAGTGATACCATCCTACCATTTCATCCTCTGTTGTCCCCTTCTCCTCCAGTCTGCGATCTTTCCCAGCAACAGGGTCTTTTCCAATGAGTTAGTTTTTCACATCAGATGGCCAAAGTATTGGAGTTTCAGCCTCAGCATCAGTCCTTCCAATGAATATTCAGGACTGATTTCCATTAGGAGGGGCTGATTTGATCTTCTTGCAGTACAAGGGACTCTCAAGGCCTAGAGAATGCCAAAGTCAAAGCCTTTAACTGTGTGGATCACAACAAACTATGGAAATTCTTCAAGAGATGGTATTATCAGACCACCTGACCTGCCTCTTGAGAAATCTGAATGCAGGTCAGGAAGCAACAGTTAGAACTGGACATGGAACAACAGACTGGTTCCAGATAGGGAAAGGAGTACATCAAGGCTCTATACTGTCACCCTGCTTATTTAACTTCTATGCAGAGTATATCCTGAGAAATGCTGGGCTGGATGAAGCACAAGCTGGAATCAAGATTGCTGGGAGAAATATCAATAACCTCAGATACGCAGATGACACCACCATTATGGCAGAAAGTGAAGAAGAACTAAAGAGCCTCTTGATGAAAGTGAAAGAGGAGAGTGAAAAAGTTGGCTTAAAACTCAACATTCAGAAAACGAAGATCATGGCATCTGGTCCCATCACTTCATGGCAAATAGATGGGAAAACAGTCGAAACAGAGACAGGCTTTATTTTGGGGAGCTCCAAAATCACTGCAGATGGAGATTGCAGCCATGAAATTAAAAAATGCTTTCTCCTTGGAAGAAAAGTTATGACCAACCTAGACAGCACATTAAAAAGCAAAGACATTACTTTACCAACAAAGCATCTAGTCAAAGCTATGGTTTTTCCCGTAGTCATGTATGGATGTGAGAATTGGATAAAAAGAAAGCTGAGCACTGAAGAATAGATTCTTTTGAACATATAATTAATAAAACATTTTATAATTTGGTAAATAGTTTTAAAGACCAACTAAACTTTTTCTTTAATATCAGAAAACATAGCTCATAAGCAATAAACCAAAATGAAAAATCAGCATCTTTGGTGCACATTCTTCTGCCTCCAGATTGATAATAGTAAGCAATTCTACTCAAAGATTTAATTATCAGAGGGTGTGTTCTGTGGCTAATTCATCCTGGTGGACTCATTGGGTTGCAAGTTTGCACAGAAGTGTTCTTTAGGAACTGTATTAGGGTTTCTTTATGTGAGAGGCAGGCAATTATCTACTCCCACCTAAAATATCTCTCAGGCTAAGCAGCATCTTATATGTTTGTGATACAGAATTTTAGACTTTCATCAAAGTACTGTTTTGAAAAATAAATATGTATCATAAAATACTTTTTAATACAAAGTCAGAAAATGCTGACTAGGCCTATAGGTGTTCTTGCATTTAACCTCTAAAAATCAAGTAGCTGGTGTGGATTTGAAAATATATTTTTTAAATTATATTAAGAAAATATTACATTTCATAACTATATGGCTTTTATGTAGAATACATTTGCCTTTCAAAGAATTACACAGAATTTTTCTAGTTTAAGATGTCCACCATCAGTTTAACCATTAATTGTGATTAGTTCATTTCTCATCAAAAATCTCCACTGAATCAAACAATATTGAGAGGGGACACAGTATAAGATGAGACAAAGTAAACATTTATTTCTCAATTTTCTCTCCATTCATACTTTGTACCTCACCAAATTGCTAGCAAAATGCATTGGTGATATTTTTATATGTGTATGTGCAATGGAAAATACAAAACCATAGAATTTTGATTCACAATGAATATCCTTGGTAAAGGAAACAGGTGAGGCTTAAATAACATGGGGGGCTTTCCTGGTGGCTTAGACTATAAAGATTCCACCTGCAACACTAGAGATTCAGGTTCAATCCCTGGGTCAGGAAGATTCCCTGGAATAGGAAATGGCACCCCACTCCAGTATTCTTGCCTAGAGAATCCCATAGACAGTGAAGCCTGGTGGACTAGAGTCCATGGAGTCGCAGAGTCAGACATGACTGAATGAGGAACACATGAAACAACATAATGCAATGTCATCTTCTCAAAGTTATTTTCCCAAATAAAGACAAACATTATCCAGAAAGTCAATTTTAAAGATATAAAATTTTAAGTCATGTTTCAGACAATGAGAGAGTTAGTATAAAATGTTTTATTATTAATAAGTAGTTTCAAAATCCTCCCTCTTCTTTATTATTTTTCAAAAAAGAAAGAAGACACAATAACTGTCATTCTGTTATGATTTTGTATAAGTCTTGTTGATTGAAAACACCAAAACAAATTATATTCACAAAGTCAACTTCCCTGCCTAGTTTTTTAAACACTTCATATTCTGCCCACCCTACCTATACACAGTTGATGAAGTCCATTTGTTCCCCGCAACCTCTTCCAATTTTCTGGTTCTGTTGCATATTTTGTTTCCAAAACTCTTATTGCATTTAAAGCCATTAATACAGTATATTAAACTAATGATCTCAAATTACATTAAAAAAAAAAAAAAAAAAACTTCGTTGTTGTTGTTTNAAAAAAAAAAAAACTTCGTTGTTGTTGTTTATCCAGCGAGTATATTTGTTACAGGAAGAATTCCATTTCCTTGATAAATAAAGAAAATCGCTCAGTCTTGTCCAACTCTTTGTGACCTCATGGACTGTAGCTTACCAGGCTCCTCTGTCCATGGGATTTTCCAGGCAAGAGTACTAGAGTGGCTTTCCAGTTCCTTCTCCAGAGAATCTTCCTGACACAGGGATCAAACCCGGGTCTCCTGCATTGTAGGCAGACGCTTTACCCTCTGAGTCACCAGGGAAGTCCTAGATATATCTATTAAAATTGACTCAGTGTCCCTACAGTGACAAGGGATTCATAAAAATCACTGAGAAAATTCTTAAATACATATACGGGAAACAAGAAACCATTGGCATAATAAGTTTTTCCAAGAAAAAATTAGTCATTTTAATTTATTTACTTAGAGATGTCTGAGGCAGTCTCCAAAACATACTTTTTCTACAACGTATGTAGAAGCATTAGTTACAGAATGAGAAATCATCTTGGTTTTGGATTCTATTTATGTTATCCACTGTTAGTTACACATTCCACATAGTGTCCTAAATTACCAATCAGCAATGTGCCATATGTTCATAATTTCCAGATTTTATTTTCATTATGCAGAGAAACCAGTATATCCTACTGAAAGTCATTTTGTGAATAGGACTCACCTATATCTTTCTGCTGTTGAATGCTACTAACATGAGGGCTTTGCTGTAAGATCATTAACTTTTTCATAGATAATTTTATTGTAACCATTGTTTTTACAGATAATTTCCAGTAGAGAGGTTATGTGTTCTAGATCTACTGTTAATTTTTTCTTATCAACTTGTACTGTATTAAATTTGAGGATTTCCGTTTATCAAGAAAAAGAAGAGAGACTAGGAAATCCATCAACAGGAAGAAAATAATCAAAATATATCTATCCATCAAAAGTTTATATTCAGAGTATTTGTAGAAGTATAAATAAAAAAGACACTATAGAGAAAAAAAATAAAACAAGGCAAAAGATACTACTAAGTGAGATACCCAATGGCTAATAAATCTGTGAAAGGTACTAGATCACAGAGACTAAAACAATGGAAACATGATTACACACCTACTAGAATGGCTAAAACCCAAAAGACAAAAAATATGAGATATTTGTGAAAATATAGAAGAAACAGAATAGTCATACATTGCTGGTATGAGTCTATACTAGTACAACCACTTTGGGAATGTTTTAGACAGTGTCTGAAAAAGTTGAATGGTGGCTCAGTTGGTAAAGAATCCACCTGTAATGCAGGAGACTGCAGGAAACCTGGGTAAGATCTCTAGGTGAGGAACATCTCCTGGAGGAAATGGCAACCCGCTCTAGTATTCTTGCCTGGGAAATCCCAGACAGAGGAGCCTGGAGGGCTACAGTCCATGGGTTCACAGAGTCAGACGTGACATAGCGACACCACCACCAACTGCTGTTGCTGCTGCTAAGTCGCTTCAGTCATGTCCGACTCTATGCGACCCATAGACGGCAGCCCACCAGGCCCCGCCGTCCCTGGGATTCTCCAGGCACCACTGCTAAAGCTGAATATATACAGACCACATACCCTCCACTCCTGGAAATATATCAGTGCACATATCAGAAATGTGTGCAGGTTTATCATAAAAATGTGCTCTAAAATGTTCAGCATCACAATTTACAGTACCCTCGAGCTTGAAATTTCCCAAATGCCCTGTGAACCACTGAATGAATAAATGAAATTGTCTGCCCAATGGAATACCATACAGTAATGCTATTGGTGATCTAAAACCATATACAAGAAGATGGATGAGTCTCATAAACAGTGTTCAACAAAAATAACCAGACACAGTAGTACTTACAGAGTTTTCCCATTATTTAGTAAAACAAAAGACAAAAGCCATGTCTGCCATATGAAGTCAGTGATTAGGCAGGTAGTGACAAAAAAGGGAACACAGGGAGCTTCTGGGGCTTGGGAAACATTCAGTTTCTTAGTCGGGCTGGTGTTTACATTGGTATGTTTACTTTGTGAAATTTTACGTGATATTTATGCACGCGTTCATGCTAAGTTGCTTCAGTCATATCCAGCTCTTTGTGACCCCCATGGACTATAGCCCACCAAGCTCCTCTGTTCATGGGATACTCCAGGCAAGAATACTAGAGTAGATTGCCATACCCTCCTCTAGGGGATCTTCCCAACCCAGAAACGGAACCAGCATCTCTTATGTCTCCTGCATTGGGCAGGCAGCTTCTTTACCACTGGCGTCACCTGGGAAGCCCATATCATATTTATAATGGTATATTTTTAAGTGTATCAGTTCAGTTCAGTCGCTCAGTTGTGTCCAAGCAACCCCATGGGCTGCAGCACACCAGGCCTCCCTGTTCATCACCAACTCCCGAAGTTTACTCAAACTCATGTCCATTTAGTCAGTGATGCCATCCAACCATCTCATTCTCTGTTTTCCCCTTCTCCTGACTTCAATCTTTCCCAGCATCAGGGGCTTTTCCAATGAGTCAGCTCTTCTCATCAGGTGGCCAAGGTACTGGATTTTGAGCTTCAGCATCAGTCCTTCCAATGAGTATTCAGGACTGATTTCCTTTAGGGAGACTGGTTGGATCTCCTTGCAGTCCAAGGGACTCTCAATAGTCTTCTTCCTATTCAACATAGTTCTGGAAGTTTTGGTCAAAAGCATCAAATCTTCAGCGCTCAGCTTTCTTTATAGTCCAACTCTCACATCCATACATGACTACTGGAAAAACCATAGCTTTGACTAGACAGACCTTTGTTGGCAAAGTAATGTCTCTGCTTTTTAATATGCTGTCTAGGTTGGTTTAAGTGTATATACATATGAAAAGTGAAAGTGCTAGTCACTTAATCATGTTCACTCTTTGTGACCCCATGGATTATAGATCACCAGGCTCCTCTGTCCATAGGATTCTCCAGGCAAGAATACTGGAGGAGGTAGCCATTCCCTTCTCTAGGAGATTTTCTCAACCCAGGTATCAAATCCAGGTCTCCTGCACTGCAGGCAGTTTCTTTATTGTCTGAGCCACCAGGGAAGCTATGTGTATGTATATTATATTTTGTAAATATATACATATATATAAACTGTATATCTATTATCTATCTAAAGCTCAAATGTAAAGTTTATTTTTTAAACTCAGTACACACACATGATAAAACACACACACACACTACAGAAAGTAAAAGCTCCCCTTCCTGCCCACTCATCTCCATTTAACCCAAGTCCCTTTTTCCCAAAGCTGTGTTAAATGTGATGTAAACATGTAACACCTTCTCACATTGGGGAAGTTGTTTTTAATAAGGTGGAACGGAGAGGATCAGAAAATTAAATTAATATGCAAAATCTTAAATTAATTATCAGATAACAGTTTTGTTTTCAATAAAACAGTGAAATTAGGGATTGTATTTCCCATAGAATCCTAGTTTGAATTTCTGTATCCAAAACTCTGGATGGTTTTTCTAGTCGAATATCTATCTTTGAGCTATATCAGTCTGTGACTCGCTTTCATGATAGGAAAGATAAATACTTTTTTATTACAAAGTGAAAAGGGCAGGAGTAATGCATTTTAAAATTTTGAACTGAACAAAGGACAAAAATTCACTAGAAGACACTAGAAAATTAAAACCTGGCTTGTAGTAACTCTGGGCACCAACAAGAGGGTATTCAGCCAATGCATTCTGATTTACTTAAACATTTAATGTTATTTTGTTTTTACTCTTGTAGCCTGAAGAGTCACAATGACCCTGTTTGAAACAAACAGACAAACTCATATCTGTGAGACAATTCAGAACTGAGCTTAGGCATAATTTTCATAAACACCCTGACTGCAGACACATTATTACATTACTAACTGAAGTATTCCTTTGAAATTGCTGGTTGAGAGCCAATAGAATCTCGACTGAATGACACCCAAGCCTGCTAAAAATTAGGAGTTTGGGGATTAACATATACACACACATATATATATAACAGGTAAACACAAGGACCTACTATATAGCACAACAAACTATTTCTGATATCTTATAATAATTTATAATGGAAAAGAATCTACAAAAGAATATATATGTATATACATGTGCATATGTATATGTATAACTGAAACACTTTGCTGTACACTTGAAACTAACACACAATTGTAAATTATCTATGCTTCCCACATAGCTCAGTTGGTATAGCATCTGCTTGCAATGTGGGAGCTCTGGGTTCAATCCCTGGGTCGGGAAGTTCCCCTGGAAAAGGCAATGGCAACCCACTCCAGTATTCTTGCCTGGAGAATCCCATGAACAGAGGAACCTGGCAGGCTACAGTTCATGGAGTCACAAGAGTCAGACATGAATTAGTGCTCTTTCTTCTTTCCTCATACTTTAATTTTAAAAATTAAATAAAGTGACTGGAAAAAATTAGCTTTAATCAGAATGTCAATAGAGCTCTTAATAATCTTCCAGAAGCTCCTTCATACTTAGGCAGGTAACCAGTTAGCTTCTGTAAAAAAGAGGAGTAAGCTATCCCTTCTTCCCACTTCTTTGCTGTGACAGTGTCATTCGAGTCTCTTTAATCTACAATGATAGCTTCGTTTGTCAGCATGCATGACAGAACTGGTTTTGTTTCCTACCCATTTTCATTGAGCTTTATTTGTAGCACTGCTATCCACATAATCAAAGGCTTGGCCATCTTTTAAATAGGAGAAACATAAGGACCTGCCATCAGTGCCAAAGGCAGGAAGTTGATGTCATATATCAAGCGTCACTTAGCACTTGCACTTTCAGAAAGATCAATTATTACAATATTTATTTTAAACTACCCAAGTTGTATCTGCAAAAGTAAGACATCCATCTTATCAGTTACAGCGCCTTTAATTCCTAACATTCTTAACTGGTTATTGCCTACTATACAGCCAGCCAGTCTCTGAATTCTGAGAAAGCAATAATTTTAATTTCTACTTAGACATTTCTCAATTTATCTTCATCATCTTTTTCTTTGAATCCAATAAATTCTTGTTTTATGAATCTATTCTGTAAGCCCTGGCTGACTAAACTGTAATAACTGCAAAATGTTGTTAAGTGAGAAATGGCTGCGCTGTCTCGTTTCTTAAAACTGCGCAGCAAAGATTGGGTGGTAGAATAATCTCCATTATCTAGAACTTGAACTTCCAGAATCTCCACAGAAACTGTGTTCTATGTAATAGTCTTGTGAACAAGAACCAGTGAGGAAAGGGAATGCATTTGTAAACAAAGATTAAATTTCTAGTGACCATGCTTCCAACTGAATTTCTTAATCTACTTAACCCTCCCAAGTTTTCCTCTTTCTGTGGAAGGCCGAAATTGTGTGCCCAGGGAACTGCTGGCTTTGATGTTAATAATTTATAGATGTTGGCAATAGATATAATCACTTTAAATGTTATGGGAATAGCAGCTGTGAATAACTTAAATGTCTAGAATGAGGATTGAGGAAAGAGAAGTAACATTCCTATTATATATTCAAAATATCTTTATTTACAGTGCAGAATTAAATTTGCTCCCCTAAATCAAAAGAGAGGATGGTGATGGATTTGCATTTAACTATACTGAGAAAATGGACAACATATGGGTTTTAAGATTAAATATCTAAATAGGGTGGAGGGGAAAGGGAAATTACAAGTATGTTGACAAAAATAACAATTACTCATAAAATAAGGAGAGGGAAGCTATTCTGGAATGGCAATGTTCTTTGTGTTGTTATATATTACTATTAAAATGCAGTAAGGAACCTTTTGCAAGATTGCTGATTTCACAAAATTTATGTTTTATCAGTGTTCACAGCTCTTTTTCATAGCTCCTAAAAACATTAAGAGAAGATAATAATGTTTAACTTCCATCATTGAGTTTCAATTTACTTTCAAGATATTTCTATTACTAATACATAAAGTCCTCTTTGCCAAGAACAAACACTTTCTCTCCTTTAAAAAATTCAAGGTGGTATCAACAACTAGATGAATTCATGTATTAATAACATAATGGCTAGCTTTATGTCACTAACCCCACCTGGCAGACTTCTTTCTCTCCTTTCTATAGCAGTAAGATATGCGTGCTCAGTCATGTCTGACCCTTTGTGACCCCCTGGACTGTAGCCCATCAGGTTCCTCTGTCCATGGTATTTTTTAGGCAAGAATACTGGAGTGAGTTGCCATTGCCAACCCAATCCAGGAGCTATAGAGAGGATGTCTGAAAATTCTAAAAGGGTCTTCTATACTAACCCAAATCTGCAATATTTTTTATTACCTGATTGTCACACCTCTATTGCTCAAATCATTTACTTTGGTGATTGAGTATTAGTTGCAAGACCAGACTGCCTAGGCTCAAATCTTGCCTACTCAACCTATTTGGTGTGCTGCCTTGAAGAAATTACTTAAGCTGTCTGTGCCTCATGTCTCCATTTACAAAACAATAGTATGAGAGAAGAGATGATACCTGTGAAATTCCTAGAAAAGTGCATGCACACAGAAATCAAACAATAACAGTAATAAGAAAATAATTTTGCAGCAGTCCACATTCGAGGAATTCTCTCTGCCAGGCACATTTCTAAGTTCTTTACATTTTTAACATATTTAATTCCAGTGATAACCCCCTGAAACAAATAATGTTATTTCCATGCAGGAGCACGGGATTCTATGATATCGCACAAGTCACAGGATGTTGGCTGGTCCTAGGCTTACTATAAATTCCTCTAGAGCCAGATCTTTGGTTTCTTCTTTTGTTCTCGACAACTTGGAGATGAATTATTAATGTGATTGATGGGGAACAATTCTAAAGTGTCTACATTCAAAGCGAATTAGTCTGCAAAGTTTCAAGTATAAGATAGGGTGTTTGGAATAGTTCTCATAGTCATTTATTATCACTCTGTTAGGTGCAAATTACTGCCCTAAGTAGATTAGGAAGTGATCCTTACAGAAATTAAATAATTTTCCTCATTCACTACGACAGCACGATAGGATAATCAAGATTTTACCTCAGGAAATTCCGGCCTTTATATCCCTGATGTGTCTTCCAGAAATGAATATTTAGGGCATATGCAGAGGTGTGACAATAAGTATGAAACCTAATGTTACTATTTCCAGGCAAAAGCCTCGGTTATACAACATAGGAAAATATATATTTTATTCAAACATTTAACCTGCAAATAGTTTTATTTGTACATTTGTTTTTTACTTTTTCATGTATTTCTTGTTTATTACAAAAAATCCCCAGCAGGTTCTAAAAAATGCAGCTTACAGCTAGAAAGCAGAGAAGACTTTAGAGTGTTCAGATAATGGAGACAGACCAGAATGGTGTTATTGAGGAGATTGTGAGAAGGGAACTCATTCTGGAAATAATATTCACATACATTTACCCCCACTTCCAAGAAGGCATAAATATGATGGCACAGAAACTAGGAGAGAGGGAAAATGGGGGCGGGGGAGTAAGACTGAATAAGCCTGCTAAAGGAATCCAAAATCCTGTAAGACCTAGCTAAGAGTGATGAGGAAAAAAAAAAAAAAAAATATATATATATATATATATATATATGTGACTCGGCCAGCAGAAGACTAAGGTCTTCAGTTTTGCAAATCCAGTGGACAGAGAAAAGGAAAGATTAGGTTACACTGTGTAAAACAACTAAGCTGCCCAGGACCATACAGACGCCCTCTTACACAGATATATACCCACACTTACATACACTCCTATACATAGGCTCCAGCTTACGTGTAGAACTCTGAATAAATCTACGTGTGCACGTAGTCACTCAGTCGTGTCTGACTCTTTGTGACCCCATGGACTGTAGCTTGTCAGGATTCTTTGTCAGTGGGAATTTCCAGCCAAGAATATTGCAGTATGTTGCCATTCCCTTGCAGAATATCCCCCATTTAAAAAGGGAAGTAACAAAATAATGAATTTTCTCTGGAATATGAATGGGTCGCTCCTCTGGTATTTAGAACTTCCCAAGTAAGATCATCCCCTGCTGAAACACACACACACACACACAACCCAGCTGTTCATAAGTCGTACCATATAAGCCCTTGCCAAGTTATTAATATTAGTTTTTTCCACACAGTAGTATATGTGAATTAACAGGACACCTGAGATATTTGGGGAGTTCTGTGTCTGACTCTTTCCAACTCCATGGACTGGATAGTCCATAGAATTCTCCAGGGCCAGAATACTGGAGTGGGTAGCTGTTCCCTTCTCCAGGGGATGTTCCCAACCCAGGGATTGAACCCAGGTCTTCCACATTGCAGGTGAATTCTTTAGGAGCTCAGCCACCAGGGAAGCCCTTTAAGTAAAAGAGACAAAGATAAACAGATACAATTACTTCCAAAGAAAGAAATGAGTGAGTGGGAAAAAAAAAAAGTACATCCTTAAAACAAGATACACTGTAAAAGAAACAATTAGAGCATAAGTTTTTTTTTGTAAAAAATATCAAATTTTAAAAATTCAATAAATTGAGTTTAATTTAGATAGTTGGGAAACAGGTTTCAGTACAAATTTCTTTCGATTTCTCTATGTTAGAAATTTTTATAATAAAACATAGGTAAAAAATCAAAAGAAACATTTGAGAATAAAGTTTGATAAATTTCCCCCTAAGAGCTGAAAATGAAGAAAAAGAAATTTAAAAGTTGTGAAAACTTAAGGAACATGAAAAAACAGTTCAGCCCCGATATACAACTGATAGGTGTTTAAGAAAGTCCAGAGAAACTGGAATAAAGAATAAAGAGATATGTAAATAAAGACAAAAATTCTCCCAAATAAGACACATTTCTCTAGATTGAAAGAGTGAGGAAAATATGCACTTCCTTACAACATGGTAAACCTTCTGAATTGTAAATATGAAGAGATTTTATAAATTGGGGCCAAGAAAAGAACAGGAGAGATGCAGACCAGAATAACACCAGATCAACGTAACTCTCAACAGCCGTGCTGATGCCGGAAGACAAGAGAGCAATTACCTCCAAGTTCCCAAAGGAAATTATTTTTTTTGCCTCAGAATTCTATTCACACCCAAACTATCAATCATGTATGGAGAAAAATATTCCACTATTTTCAAACATGTAAAATAAAAAAAACCAAAAACACTTCCCACACATCCTTTAGACAGTTACTTGAAAAATGAGCTTCTTTACTCTGGCAGAACAAACAAATAGAGCTGCTTCCCAATTTCCATTTGTTTTATTTTTATATACAAATTTATTTATTTTAATTGGAGGTTAATTACTTTACAATATTGTATTGGTTTTGCCATACATCAACATGAATCCACCACAGGTATACACGTGTTCCCCATCCTGAACCCCCCTCCCTCCTCCCTCCCCATACCATCCCTCAGGGTCATCCCAGTGCACCAGCCCCAAGCATTGTGTATCATGCATCGAACCTAGACTGGTGATTCATTTCATATATGATATTACACGTTTCAATGCCATTCTCCCAAATCATTCCACCCTCACCCTCTCCCACAGAGTCCATATATATGCGTTAGTATACTGTATTGGTGTTTTTCTTTCTGACTTATTTCACTCTGTATAATAGGCTCCAGTTTCATCCACCTCATTAGAACTTTCTATTTGTTTTAAACGTGGCTCTTCAGAGCAGGGTGCTCAGCTCTGTGCTCTGTGATGACATAGGTGGGTGGGATGAAGGGATTGGTGGGAAGGAGATCCAAGAGGGAAGGGATATATGTACTGATTCACTTGATTGGACAGCAGAAACTATCACAGCATTGTAAAGCAAATGAAGAAAAAAAGTCAAAGTCGCTTAGTCATGTCTGACTCTTTGTAACCCCATGGACTGTAGCCCACCATGCTCCTTTGTCCATGGGGTTTTCCATGCAAGAATACTAGGGTGGATTGCCATTTCTTCTTCCAGGGGATCTTCTCGACCCAGGTATGGAACCAGCTTCTCCTATGTCTCCTGAATTGTAGGCGAATTCTTTTACCCACTGAGCCATCAGAGAATCAGCCATATGCATACATATGTCCCCTCATTCTTTTCGGATATTTTGAATTTATGTCATCACAGATCATTGGGTAGCGTTCCTGGTGCTATACAGTAGGTTCTCATAAGTTATCTATTTTATACATAGTAGTATATGTATGTCAATCCCAATCTCCCAATTCATCCCACCCCTACTTCCCCTCCTGGTATCCATTCTTCCTAACAGTGACATCTCTTTATAGTAAAACTGTGAGCAATGATAGATTAGAAATGAGAATAGTTAGTACCAAGAATGCCCAATTAGTAAATGACTATTCAGAGTATACAGGTATGCAAGAATAGTGTGGGACATAGAACTAGAAAAGCATAGATTTAATTAAAAAAAAAAAAAGAAAGAAAATAGTATTCCTTGAGCTGTATATGGCAACCATTGACCATGTTGCTACAGAGGATAAAACATGGGTGCATGGATATTCTTATCATTAGATGGATTTCTTGTAATAAGTACACACTGGCTTGCCTGGTGGCTCAATGGTAAAGAATCTGCCTGCAATGGAGGAGATCCGGGACTGATCCCTGGATCAGGAAGATCCCCTAGAGAAGAAAATGGTTACTCACTCCAGTGTTCTTGCCTGGAGAATTCTATGGACAGAGGAGCCTAGCAGGCTATGATCCATAGGGTCACAAAGAGTAGGACATGGCTGAGTACTAATGCTTTCACTTTTTTTTTTTTTTTAATGTTTTTTTCCCCATTACATAGTGTGGGACTATGAAATGTTCTTTAGTCCTGAAGGAACATTCTTTCAGATGTCATTATAGGCAAATACCTTGACCTGGAGGATCCTGTCTGAAAGCTGAGGATAAGAATCTTGATGTCTAGGATAGATAAACCAGGAAGGAGGTGCCAGTTAGTAAACTGGCTTTATCAGGGTTATGTTTGAGATATTTGTAGGAAGAAAAAATTAGAAAAGTTTTCCTGCTGGTTTCATTAATAACCCAACAAAAAGAACATTCTCAGCAATAAGAAGTGTGCTACTGCTGTGTGTACTCTAAGGCCTCAGAATCTAAGAGGAAAAAAAAGAAGATTGCAGAATCAACCTAAAGTTTAGAAATATTGAATTACTTTAGTAATGGAGAAGGAAATGGCAGCCCACTCCAGTGTTCTTGCCTGGAGAATCCCATGGATGGAGGAGCTTGGTGGGCTACAGACCACAGGTCGCAAAGAATCGGACATGACTGAGGGACTTCACTTTCACTTTCACTTAGTAATACAAGCAGATTTGTTTTCAAGCCGACATAGGTTGAAATGATTTCCAGTACTCACTTTGTCATGTCTTTCATTTGTATACTTCATCATTGATTTGGGATGTAGTAAAGGCCAACATCTGCAAGGTGAGAAGTACACATTCATGACTACTCTTTCTTCTTCCATTGCCTTATCGGATTATAGGTAACCAGAGAAAAATTTCCAAGTATAATGACTACTGAAACTCAGGAAACTTCTAGAGAAACAGGAATGATATATATTCTTTCAACGCTGTTTTCTTCAAATCATTGTTGTTCAGTCGCTAAGTCATTTCCAATGAC
This sequence comes from Redunca redunca, assembly GCA_006410935.1. NCBI lineage: Eukaryota > Metazoa > Chordata > Mammalia > Artiodactyla > Bovidae > Redunca > Redunca redunca. Next base: position 279,883 of record SJYQ01001193.1, read on the forward strand.
CCCATGGACTGCAGCATGCCAGGCTTCCCTGTCCTTCACTACCTCCCGTAAGTTTGCTCAAACTCATGTCCATTGAGTTGGTGATGCCATCCAACCGTCTCATCCTCTGTCATCCCCTTCTCTTCCTGCCCTCAATCTTTCCCAGCAGCAGGGTCTTCTCCAATGAATCAGCTATTCGCATCAGGTGGTGAAAGTACTGGAGCTTCAGCTTTAGCATCAGTCCTTCCTATGAATATCCAGGGCTGATTTTCTTTAGGATTGACTGGTTTGATCTCCTTTTGGTCCAAGAGACTCTCAAGAGTCTTCTCCAGTACCACAGTTTGAAAGCATTAATTCTTCGGGTCTCAGCCTTCTTTATGGTCCCACTCTCATATCCATACATGACTACTATTCCAGCATTACTCCTAAATAGGCTTATAATTCACAATTCATGCTGCAAGTCCAGATTTCCAGAATATAGAAGTGATGCTATTTCAACATCATCCTGTACAACACAAGAGCCACCCACAAGGTAGATGATAGGATATTAGGGGCAAGTTTATGTTATTTCTGCACAATATCAAAGAAAAGTAAATAAGAAATTTTAAGGAGAGTTAGCTAGAAAACATCTGTGTGCCTTTTTTCAGTTTGGTTCAGTTCAGTCGCTCAGTCATGTCTGACTATTTGCGATCCCCATGAATTGCAGCTCGCCAGGCCTCCCTGTCCATCATCAACTCCTGGAGCTCACTCAAACTCACGTCCATCGAGTCGGTGATGCCATCCAGCCATCTCATCCTTCTGCAATGTAAGTTCAACCATGTTACACCTCAAAGGAAGTCTTCCCTTAAAATATATTAATTATTTAAAGACAGTTAAGAAAGTAGCCACAGTTTTCTAAGATCAGAGAGAATCACGTGATTATTAAATAAGACAAAGAAATTTTAAAAGAAAAGGTAGCTATATAACCACTTTGGAAAACAGGCTTTTTTTTTTTGGCAGTTAAAAAAATAAAATAAAATTAGGTATAAACTTTCTATAAGACCCAAAAATCCCACTCTCAGATACTTATCCAAAAGAAAATGTATTTCACAAAAAATACTTGTATGCAAAAGTTTATAGCAGCTTTATTCTCAGTAGACAAAAACTGGAAATAATTTACATGTCCTTCAGTAGACATATGGATGTCCTTGNTCCTTGTGCACATCCACAAAATGGAATATTATTCAGCAATAAAACAGGAAGAACTATTGATTCACTCAAATTATATGTGAATATAAGTCAAACACATTGCTCTAAGTGAAAGAATCAGTTTCTAAAGGTCACATACTGTATGATTCCATTTATTCTGAAAAACATAAAAATATAGAAACAGAGAACAGAACAGAGGTTTTTAGGGTTTGGGATAGAGCAGGGTCTGAATATAAAGGGGCAAGAGGAGGGAATTTGTTGGGATAATGGGATTATTCTGTATTCTGTCTATGATGGCTGTTACAAAAAATCTGTTTACATCTAAGTACTCATAGACCTATATTCCAAAAGTGATGAACTTTACAGCATGCAAATTTTGAGAACAAAAGCACAAATTCTGAATGGCTACATGTATATGTATGGCTGAGTCCCTTTGCTATTCTCCTGAAGCTGACACAACATTGTCAATTGAGTATACCTCAACACAAAATAAAAAGTTAAAAAAAAAAACTCAATCAATTTGAAATGAGAGTTCAAAGGAGATAAAGGAGTAAAGGTAAAAACCGTCAAATGCCAAGCAAAATCATGTTTACATAAATCTAACCAAAATGTGTCTGAACCCAAGAAAACAGAGCTGATCCTAACGAAGATACATATATATATTTAACCTAGTAGTGATATACATGTATACATAGGCTTTGTACTGGTTACCAACCACACTAAAATAGAAAACCCAGTCCATCAACACCTCCAATGAGAAGGAAACATGGCCTACATGTTGCCCACTTTATATGTGTCCATGAGATGCTTTCTAAAATGCTGCTAAAATTCTGTGCTGTGTGCTCTGTTGTGTCTGACTCTGTGACCCCATGGACTGTGTAGCCCACCCAACTCCTCTGTCCATGGAATGTTCCAGGCAAGAATATTGGAGTGGGTTGCCATTTCCTACTCCAGGGGATCTTCCGGACCCAAGGATCAAAACTGAGTCTCTTGAGTCTTCTGCACTGGCAGGCAGATTCTGTTTCACTAGCACCACTTGGGAAGCCCAAGGCTAAAATTCCGAAAGCAGACGATTATGCATACACAGCAAAAAGAACCCTATTTTAACCAGAAAAAGAACTATGGATAATATTTAATAAACTGTGTTAGTTATCTGAAAGTGAAGACAGGGAACACATAACTAACTTCTCCTTACAAAAATTCAGGAGAAAGCTGACATGGTGTGGGGTAGTCGAAAATCAATATATTCAATAGCTAATGTAATAGTTTAGGGAACAAAATTTATATTCTTTGCCCCTGGATTAAATCATTTTTAATTTAATTATCAAAAAAATCTGCTTTTGAGATGGATACCTATGCTAGATAAACGCAGGAGTCAAGTGGCAGGAGTTGAAGAGGGAATCCCATTTTCCTAAGGAAAACAGAAGTTAATCTTCAAGATGCGTGGGAGACAACCTTGATATTTCAAAAGGGATATGTGAGATGAAGGTAGAATACAGGAGCACTGTTCAATAGTTACTGGAGAGAAGAGTTAGGGAGGAAAGCACCACTTCTTGGCTATAGGGTCTAAGGGAACTTTAATGAGAGAGGGAAAAAAAGTGTGTGTGTGTGTTGTATGTGTATAGAAAAGAAATATTATCTGGTAGGAGATACGTAGTATTACCACCAACACTATCTCCATCCACAACCTCCTCCTCAAAACATTTCCCCTGAAAATCATCCACCACAATCCACAAATACACAGCTCACTGAAAAGTAGAAAAGACTACATCTACACACAGGTTGGCACGAGGTTAGACAGAGTTGGTCCATGAAGGCTAGGCTGCGGCTGATATTCTGGGTTCCCTAAATGTTTGAATGGTCTCAGCTAAAGCTTTAAGAAAAATCAATAAATAAATGACTGCTACAACATTTCTGTAAATTATTTTCTTCAAGCTGTCTTGATGGATTGCTGACTGAAACATACAACCTCTGTCTTCCATGGGAGGTGGGAGTGGAGGTGTTTTTCTAGGATAAATTTCAAGTGGAAGTTTCTCCTATTCTATTTAGAAACTTTTGTTTTTTCAGGAAAAATTCTCCTTCACTACCAAATGCCTTCTGCTGCAGCTTGAGGGGTTAAAAGGATTTTGCTTGCTGCCTTGTACAAGGTATTAATACATGTTTTTTTTTTCCTTCATTTTGTTTGCCCTTTTCATATTATATTGCTTCATTTGATACCAACATGAATAAAAATAAATTAGTAGAGCAGGCCTTCTTATTACCAATTAAAATTTGAGAAAATGGAGGGTCAAGTATCAAAGTGTTTAGGATAACACTGCTTGCAATTGGCAGAGAGAAATTAAACTCAGGAACATTTTTCTTTTCCATTTTCTTTAATGTTCTTCTTTGCTGTGATATTTTTATTTTATTCATATCAAAATAACATTGAATTATCAGGAAAAGTCTTAAACTATTTAGAAAACAAGTTCAAAGAGATACCCAAAGTTTCTAAAAGTAGAAAACATTGGAGGAGAGTTTAATAGTAATCTCTGATATAAGAACAGCATCATATCCTTATCCAAGTGTATCTAGGAGATAAAAAAGAAAATAACAATATATACATATTATATTCTTGGGTTAAGAATGAATAACTACAGGGACAAATTATTGCTTTAAAATAAGGAAAAATGTTATGCATGCATTTTACTTCAAAAAGTGGATATTTTTGATATTGCTTTAACTATTAATGACTTTATTTTTTTACATAGTTTTTAGGTTCACTGCAAAATTGAGAGAAAATAACAGAGACTTCCAATTTATGCCCTGCCCCTACACATGCATAGCCACCACTTCCACCCCATCCCCATTATGAAGTTCACCCAACATAGTGTTACATTTGTTCAATAGGTAGGCATATCATTATCATCTGAAGTCCGTAGTTTGCTTTAGCACGCTCTCTTGGTGTGCATTCTATGGGTTTCTACAAAGGTGTAATGACATGTATCTCTATTATAATCATACAAAATACTTTCACTTCCCTGTAAACCCTCTGTGTTCTGCCTATTCCCCTCTTTCCCCAAACACTCACCTTTTAATGTCCCCACAGTTTCCTTTTCCAGAATGTCGTGTACTTAGAATCACACAGTATGGAGCCTTTTCAGGTTGGCTTCTTTCACTTAAAAATATGCATTTATGATCCCTCTATGTTTTTTCATGGTTTTGTAACCTACTTCAATGCTGAATATTATTCCATTCACAGGATGTATCATGGTTCATTTATCCATTCACCTACTGAAGGACATCTTGGTTCTTTCCAAGTTTTGACAGTTATAAATGAAGGTGCTATAATAAACATCCATGAGCAGGTTTTTGCATTGACATAAGTGTTGAACTTTGTGTAAGTTTTAAGAGGTGCAATTGATGCTGTCATTGTTTTACATGTCAACCCATCTAATAGTGGTATCTTTTGCATTTCCCCGATGACATATTACATAGAGTATCTTTCATCTGCTTATTTGCAATCTGTTTGTAATCATGATGGTATGATCACTCACCTAGAGCCTGGAATGTGAACTCAAGTGGGTCTTAGGAAGCATCACTATGAACAAAGCTAGTGGAGGTGATAGAATTCCAGTTGAGCTATTTCAAATCCTAAAAGATGATGCTGTGAAAGTGCTGCACTCAATATGCCAGCACATTTGGAAAACTCAGCAGTGGCCACAGGACTGGAAAAGGTCAGTTTTCATTCCATTCTCAAAGAAAGGCAATGCCAAAGAATGCTCAAACTACTGCACAATTGCACACATCTCACACACTAGTAAAGTAATGCTCAAAATTCTCCAAGCCAGGCTTCAGCAATACATGAACTGTGAACTTTCAGATGTTTCAGCTGGTTTTAGAAAAGGCAGAAGAACCAGGACCAAATTGCCAACATCTGCTAGATCATCAAAAAACCAAGAGAGTTCCGGAAAAACATCTATTTCTCCTTTATTGACTATGCCAAAGCCTTTGACTGTGTGCATCACAATAAACTATAGAAAATCTGAAAGAGATGGGAATAACAGACCACCTAACCTGCCTGTTGAGAAATCTGTATGCAGGTCAGGAAGCAACAGTTAGAACTGGACATGGAACAACAGACTGGTTCCAAATAGGAAAAGGAGTACAGCAAGGTTGTATATTGTCACCCTGCTTATTTAACTTATATGTGGAGTACATCATGAGAAACACTGCGTTGGATGAAGCACAAGCTGGAATCAAGATTGCTGGGAGAAGTATCAATAACCTGAGATATGCAGATGACACCACCCTTATGGCAGAAAGTGAAGAGGAACTAAAGAGCCTCTTGAAAGTGAAAGAGGAGAGTGAAAAAGTTGGCTTAAAGCTCAACATTCAGAAAAATAAGATCATGGCATTCGGTCCCATCAATTCATGGCAAATACCTGGAAAAACAGTGGCTGAATTTTTTGGGGGGGCTCCAAAATCACCACAGATGGTGAATGCAGCCATGAAATTAAATGGCACTTATTCCTTGGGAGGAAAGTTATGACCAAGCTAGATAGCATATTAAAAAGCAGAGATATTACTTTGCCAACAAAGGTCCGTCTAGTCAAGGCTATGGTTTTTCAGTAATCATGTATGGATGTGAGAGTTGGACTGTGAAGAAAGCTGAGCACTGAAGAATTGATGCTTTTGAATTGTGGTATTGGAGAGGACTCTTGAGAGTCCCTTGGACTGCAAGGAAATCCAACCAGTCTATCCTAAAGGAGATTAGTCCTGGGTATTCATTGGAGGGATTGATGCTGAAGCTGAAACTCCAATACTTTGGCCACCTTATGCGAAGAGCTGACACATTTGAAAAGATTCTGATAATGGGAAAGATTAAGGACAGGAGAAGGGGACGACAGAGGATGAGATGGTTGGATGGCATTACTGATTCAGTGGACATGGGTTTGGGTGGATTCCAGGAATTGGTGATGGACAGGGAGGCTTGGCATGCTGTGGTTCATGGAGTCGCAAAGAGTTGGACACAACTGAGTGACTAAACTGAACTGAAATGAACTATCTTCTTTCGTGAGGAGTCTGTTAAGGTTTTTGCCCCATTGATTAATTGAGTTTGCTTTCTTTCTGTTGAATTTTAAAAGTTCTTCATCTGTTTTAAATATCAGTCTTTTGTCAGATGTGTCTTTTTGAAATATTTTCTACCAGTCTGTGGCTTGGATTTCCATTCTCTTAGTAATGTCTGCCACAGAGCAGTTCATGGGGTCACAAAGAGTCAGACAGAACTGAGCAACTGAACTGAACTAAACTGATTCTGACCCAGTTAACCACTATGGGGATATCACTCATCTATAGCTGGACATCCTAGAGTCTGAAGTCAACTGGGTCTTAGGAAGCTTCACCATGAGCAAAGCTAGTGGAGGTTATGGAATTCCAGCTAAGCTATTTCAAGTCCTATAAAATGATGCTGTTAAAGCACTGCGTTCAATATGCCAGCAAAGTTGGAAAACTCAGCAGTGGCCACAGGACTGGAAAAGGTCACTTTTCATTCCAATCCCAAAGAAACACAAGGCCAAAGAATGTTCAGACTACCACACAATTGCACTCATCTTACATGCTAGCAAAGTAAAGCTCAAAATTCTCATAGCAAGTCTTCAACAGTATGTGAACTGAGAACTTCGGATGTCCAAACTGGATTTAGAAAAGGTCAAGGAACCAGAGATCAAGTTGCCAATATTTACTGGAGCAAAGAAAAATCAAGAGAATGCCAGAAAAGTATCTACTTCTGCTTCATTGACTATGCCAAAGCTTTTGACTGTATGGATCACGACAAACTGTGGAAAATTCTTCAAGAGAGAGGAACACCAGACCACCTTCTCTGCCTCCTGAGAAATCTGTATGCAGGTCAAGAAGCAAGTTAGAACTGGATATGGAATAAGGGACTGGTTCCAAATTGGGAAAGGAGTATATCAAGGCTGTATATTGTCACCCTACTTATTTAACTTATATGCAGAGTACATCATGCATAATGCTGGATTGGATGAAGCACAAGCTGGAATAAGATTTCAGGGTGAAATATCAATTACCTCAGATATGCAGATGACACCAACCTTAAAAAAAGGTTGAGGGAAAAACAAGCGAAGAAGAACTAAAGAGCTTCTTGATGAAAGTGAAAGAGGAGAGCAATGGAAACAGTGAGAAACTTTTTCTTTCTTGGGCTCCAAAATCAGATGGTGTAGATGATGACTGCAGTCATGAAATTAGAAGACACTTGCTCCTTGGAAGAAAAGCTGTAACAAACTTGGACAGCATATTAAAAAGCAGACACATTACTTTAAAAAGCTGTGGTTTTTCCAGTAGTCATGTATAGATATGAAGTTGGGCTATAAAGAAAGCTAAGCACTGGAAGAATTGATGCTTTTGAACTGTGGTGTTGGATAAGACTCTTGAAAGTCCCTAGGACAGCAAGGAGATTAAACCANTATAAAGAAAGCTAAGCACTGAAGAATTGATGCTTTTGAACTGTGGTGTTGGATAAGACTCTTGAAAGTCCCTAGGACAGCAAGGAGATTAAACCAGTCAATCCTAAAGGAAATCAATCTTTAATATTCATTGGAAGGACTGATGCTGAAGCTTCAATGCTTTGGCCAATTGATGCAAACAGCTGACTCATTGGAAAAGACCCTGATGATGGGAAAGATTGAAGGCAGGAAGAAAAAGGGACAACAGAGGATAAGATGGTTGGATGGCATCATTGACTCAATGCACATGAGTTTGAGCAAGCTCCAGGGGTTGATGATGGACAGGAAAGCCTGGAATGCTGCAGTCTATGGGCTCGCAAAGAGTTGGACACTACTGAGCAACTGAACTGAACTGATTATGTGGGGAAACTAGACAGTGACTGAAAAATATAAGACGACAAATATCTTTGGAAAAAGTAATCCAAATTGTTTTTTGATATATATAATATACATTCACAAATCAATAAATCATAAAAAATGAAAACACTATGTGTGACTAAACTGCACACTTTAAGTGGTTGAATTTTATGGTATATGGATTATATCTAGATTTTATGGTATATGGATTATAAATCTGTTAAAAATGCTATGTGCAAATTAATAGTTACAGAAATATAGCTGCCCAAAATGAATTCTTCAAAGGCTAGTACTGACTGGTAGACACAGGCACAACTATAATGTTCTTTAATGTTGACATCTATTCTGTTTGGGTTGGCCTCTGTTCTTATTGGTTGGTGCAGACGGTTCACTAGTAATTAAGCACTTGACATCACCCTACTTACAAAGAGAGGTTTTGAAGTAGACAAATATCCTTGAAAGATGGACAAATTATGGAAAAACGAGCTATGACCCCAAGGAAAATCCAAATGGAAGAAATTTGAAAGTAGTAGCCTATTGGGATAAATGTTTAGGAAAGAGATTCTCAGAGCATGGGAAAGGCATCACTTTGTATCAGAATATTGGAGAAGCTTATTAAAAATGCCACTTTCCTAGCTTCACCTCAAATCTAGGAAATCTGATTTCCTGTGGGTAAACTAAGAAAATTTCTTTTTAATAAGTACCCTCAAATAAATTTTTTAAAGATTTGAATGATAAGTTGAAGAGCAATTAGTTTAGCAGATAGATTTACTACTTAGCCAAGTTTGAATGAAAAAATTATTGAAACAGAATAATAACTATCAAAACTAGACAGAGAGGTTTGTTTCAGCTTTGTAGATGGTGGTAAAACAGTTTACAAATAGCTGGGCAAGTTGAGATTGCTAGAGTTTTGCTTAATTTAGTTAAATCATTTGGAATTTCCTAATCATTAGGAAATTGTTAGAAAATTAAAAATATTTTTTCTAGTTTCTCCTGAGGATAAAGAGAACTGGAAATTGCATCACCTCCACACTTCACATGAAAAAAGTTGAACAGACTACAACTTTGTGAATCATTTTGGGCCTCTCAGAGGGTGGGGCTCACAGTGCAGTATACAAAGGTAAACCATCACAACAAGAATTTTCCCTAACCACCATCAGCAGCCTAACAAGCATCGAGTAACAAGTAAAGTGAACACTCCCAGCAGAGTTTAAAACCATAGTGAAGTGAAGTCGCTCAGTCGTGTCTCTTTGCAACCCCATGGATAGTAGCCTGCCCCAAGCTCCTCCGTCCATGGGATTTTCAAGGCAAGAGTACTGGAATGGGTTGCCATTTCCTTCTCCAGGGAATCTTCCCAACCCAGGGATTGAACCCAGGTCTCTCACATTGTAGAAAGACGCTTTACCATCTGAGTCACCAGGGAAGTCTTGGTGCATCAAGGCAGACCAAACCTAAGGCACAGTGAAAAGGGATCACTTAAAGTTAAGAGCAGAGTAAATATTAAGAAAAACTCTCGTGAATCTGCTTCCACTTTATTCATATGGTTGTCCTAGAGGAATATGAAGAGAATGGTTCTACGAGGTTGATTGTAGCAACAAGAAATCACAAACCCAGACCATCTCTACATTAAGTAAAATTCTCATGCTAAAGGCCTAATAGATATAAAACTGTAAATTTCCAGGCATACTAAAATAAAATGAATAAAACAAAAAGCCCTATTTACTTCTGTCTTTATTATTTTCTGCTGAAAGCCTTTCCTTCCTCCAAAAAATTACTAGACATATAAGAGAGAAGAAAAATATGACATATTTCTAAGAGAATAGAGAGAAGAAAACTGTAAGAAAGAATCAAACAGAAATTTGATAATTTCTTAAAAAAAAAAAAAAAAAAAAGCAAAACTAAGATTANAAAAAAAAAACAGCAAAACTAAGATTATTTTCTATGAACTCAGTAGTTGACTCCAGGCAGCTGAGTGAAGAGTCAGTGCACTTGAGGACAGAAACTTAATATAAAATCATAGAGAGAAATATAAACAAACAAAACCAACCAGAGAATCGAAGAGCATGGTATAGTCAAGACCCACAACCTCAGGTAGGTGAACCACAAATGGAAAGATAATCACAATTGCAGAGGTTATTGCCAAGAACTGAGGGTCCAAACTGCATGACAGGCTCCCCAGCCCAGGGGTTCTACACTGGGAAGATGAGGCACCAGAACACCTGGCTTTCAAGGCCAGTAAGGCTTACTTATGGGAGAACTAAAGGACTGTAAGAAAAAGAGACTCTGCTCTTAAAGTGCACATGCAAAATCTCATATACCCTGAGATCAGTTCATTTGAAAAGAGCTTGGGTCAAACCCACTTGCTGATCTTGAAGTACCTATTGGTGAGGCAGGGGACAACTGTGTCCCCTCTGGGGACACAGATGCTGGTAACAGCCCTTTTGGGGAGTTTTTCTACCAGAACAATAGTAGTGTTGGCTAGCTACATCTTGGAATTTCCCCTCTATCCTATAAGCACTGGGATTTGCCTGCCATCTAGCTGATAATCACCAGTCCTACAACATACCAACCCAAATAGCCAGTCATGCAAGGGCCCAGTTTGCTAGCATCATGAATGAAAACCATGGCTATCACTACAGATCCCATAGACATTACAAGAATAGTAAGGAAATACTGTGAATATTATGAACATACACTAAACACCTAGATGAAAGAGGCTAATTCCTAGAAAGACAAAAGCTACTAAAAGTCACTCAAGAAATAAATAGCATGAATTATATTTATTGAGAAAATTGAAATCACAGTAAAGAAAAATTATTCAGTTCAGTTCAGTCGCTCAGTCGTGTCCGACTCTTTGCGACCCCATGAATCGCAGCACACCAGGCCTCCCTGTCCATCACCATCTCCCGGAGTTCACTCAGACTCACGTCCATCGAGTCCGTGATGCCATCCAGCCATCTCATCCTTGGTCGTCCACTTCTCCTCCTGCCCCCACATCCCTCCAAGCATCAGAGTCTTTTCTAATTAGTCAACTCTTCTTATGAGGTGGCCAAAGTACTGGAGTTTCAGCTTTAGCATCATTCCCTCCAAAGAAAAATCAGGGTTGATCTCCTGCAGAATGGACTGCTTGGATCTCCTTGCAGTCCAAGGGACTCTCAAGAGTCTTCTCCAACACCACAGTTCAAAAGCATCAATTCTTCGGCGCTCAGCCTTCTTCACAGTCCAACTCTCACATCCATACATGACCACAGGAAAAACCATAGCCTTGACTAGATGGACCTTAGTCGGCAAAGTAATGTCTCTGGCTTTTGAATATACTAGCTAGGTTGGTCATAACTTTTCTTCCAAGGAGTAAGCGTCTTTTAATTTCATGGCTGCAGTCACCATCTGCAGTGATTTTGGAGCCCCCCAAAATAAAGTCTGACACTGTTGCCACTGTTTCCCCGTCTACTTCCCATGAAGTGATGGGACTGGATGCCATAATCTTCGTTTTCTGAACATTGAGCTTTAAGCCAGCTTTTTCGCTCTCCTCTTTCACCTTCATCAAGAGGATTTTTAGCTCCTCTTCACTTTCTGCCATAAGGGTGGTGTCATCTGCATATCTGAGGTGAGTGATATTTCTCCCGGCAATCTTGATTCCAGCTTGTGTTTCTTCCAGTCCAGCGTTTCTCATGATGTACTCTGCATATAAGTTAAATAAGCAGGGTGACAATATACAGCCTTGACGTACTCCTTTTCCTATTTGGAACCAGTCTGTTGTTCCATGTCCAGTTCTAACTGTTGCTTCCTGACCTGCATACAGATTTCTCAACAGAAGGTTAGGTGGTCTGGTATTCCTATCTCTTTCAGAATTTTCCACAGTTTATTGTGATCCACACAGTCAAAGGCTTTGGCATAGTCAATGAAGCAGAAATAAATATTTTTCTGGAACTTTCTTGCCTTTTCGATAATCCAGCGGATGTTGGCAATTTGATTTCTGGTTCCTCTGCCTTTTCTAAAACCAGCTTGAACATCAGGGAGTTCACGGTTCATGTATTGCTGAAGCCTGGCTTGGAGAATTTTGAGCATTACTTTACTAGCATGTGAGATGAGTGCAACTGTGTGGTAGTTTGAGCATTCTTTGGCATTGCCTTTCTTTGGGATTGGAATGAAAACTGACCTTTTCCAGTCCTGTGGCCACTGCTGAGTTTTCCAAATGTGCTGGCATATTGAGTGCAGCACTTTCACAGCATCATCTTTCAGGATTTGAAAAAGCTCAACTGGAATTCCATCACCTCCACTAGCTAAATATTAAAAGAGCCTAAATGGTTTCACTGAAGAATTTTACTACATATTTAAAATAAAGAATTCCAAAGGAAAGAACTTTTTTCTCAAGTTATATCAGGATGAAATTACCAGAATGTCAGATAATGATAATAGAAATGAAAACTACAGATCAGTATTTCGCATGAACATAAGCACTAAAATTATCAAAAAAAGTTA
>SJYQ01001193.1:324967-344160 GCA_006410935.1 Redunca redunca
GTATTGCTGAAGCCTGGCTTGGAGAATTTTGAGCATTACTTTACTAGCATGTGAGATGAGTACAATTGTGCGGTAGTTTGAGCATTCTTTGGCATTGCCTTTCTTTGGGACTGGAATGAAAACTGACCTTTTCCAGTCCTGTGGCCACTGCTGAGTTTTCCAAATGTGCTGGCATATTGAGTGCAGCACTTTCACAGCATCATCTTTCAGGATTTCAAATAGCTCAACTGGAATTCCATCACCTCCACTAGCTTTGTTCGTAATGATGATTTCTAAGGCCCACTTGACTTCACATTCCAAGATGTCTGGCTCTAGTTTAGTGATCTCATCATCATGATTATCTGGGTCGTGAAGATCTTTTTTGTACAGTTCTTATGTGTATTCTTGCTACCTCTTCTTAATATCTTCTGCTTCTGTTAGGTCAATACCATTTCTGTCCTTTATAGAGCCCATCTTTGCATGAAATGTTCCCTTGGTATCTCTAATTTTCTTGAAGAGATCCCTAGTCTTTCCCATTCTGTTGTTTTCTTCTTTTTCTTTGCATTGATTGCTGAAAAAGGCTTTCTTATCTCTTCTTGCTATTCTCTGGAACTCTGCATTCAGATGCTTATATCTTTCCTTTTCTCCTTTGCTTTTCACTTCTCTTCTTTTCACACTATTTGTAAGGCCTCCCCAGACAGCCATTTTGCTTTTTTGCATTTCTTTTCCATGGGGATGGTCTTGATCCCTGTCTCCTGTACAATGCCACGAACCTCATTCCATAGTTCATCAGGTACTCTGTCTATCAGATCTAGGCCCTTAAATCTATTTCTCACTTCCACTGTATAATCATAAGGGATTTGATTTAGGTCATACCTGATTGGTCTAGCGGTTTTCCCTATTTTCTTCAATTTGAGTCTGAATTTGGTAAAAAGGAGTTCATGATCTGAGCCGCAGTCAGCTCCTGGTCTTGTTTTTGTTGACTGTATACAGCATCTCCATCTTTGGCTGCAAAGAATATAATGAACCTGATTTCGGTTTTGACCATCTGGTGATGTCCATGTGTAGAGTCTTCTCTTGTGTTGTTGGAAGAGGGTGTTTGCTATGACTAGTGCCTAGGAACTCACTATTTCAGTCTGATGCTTCAATAAAAAAATAAAGATAGGTTTATAATGATAAACAAAACAATCCTGATAGGTTAAAAATTGTAAATTTCCAAAATGGAAAAATTCTGAAAAGTAGCATTGATATAGAAATTAAAATATAATCTTGTTTCACTTTTGTGAAATTCAAGTATCTTAATGACTGCAAATAGTTTTTATATAGAGTATAAGGAAAATGTGTTGTGGGAAGTTCTGATATCCATGAAGACTGTCATTATAATATTCTGGTTAATTAATACCAAAAAATAACAAGATCCACTTTGAATCGATATTTACTTTGCCAGGCACTGTGCAAAGAGCTGTGTGTACATTTGTAAATTAGTCTTTATAGTGACCAATGAGGTAGACACTCAATGTTTCATTTTACAAAAGTAATTGAAGGACAACAAAAGTAAGTAATGGCTTAAGGATGTAAAATAGTACGCAGTTAAGCTAAAACAGGAACCCAGGAAGCCTAACTCCAGAACACGTGCTTGTAAACACTGAAGTACTCACAAAACTCAGGAGGAAGCCATTTTTCTTCCCCTTTCAACTTCAAGACTTTTGTGTATAAACTTGAGGATTTGGCGGAAATTATCTATAAAATGGCCAGATCGTATTCTAATGGGTTTTGATGTCGTTATTAAAAATACTTCTGTAGCCATAATCATATCCTGTGTTAGCTCTGTGAACTCCTTGAAATTGCTCAAGTGATAATGAAATTAATGAGAGGATTCTTCAAAACAAAACATGTATCTAGGATACTCACTTTTCCAGAGAAACTCCAAACCGTTCTCATCTAAGCCTAGGTATTGTAAACTTCCCAAAATAAATTCCAGTGGCAATTAGCTTAAAAAATATCAACTTGCTTTAATTTTATCAACCTTGACAATCACAAACACACTAACACACACACACACACACACACACACACACACACATGCACAGCCTCACACATGCTGAGTCTAAATTCTAGGGTTGATCAGGCAGTGCTCCATAAGTTCCATTTCTCAAATTAATCTAACATTGATTTGCTATTCTATTACCGCCCCTTTTGATTTCAAACTTACAATGTAATTGTATTTGTTTACTAAATTAAAGACAGTTTTCATAGAGGCAATGTTTAGAAGACAGATGGATCAAAATCACACAAAAAACAGTTCAAATTTATTCTGGCATTCTCTACAGAAGAAATGAAGAAAACAACAAAATGCATGCTGCTGCTGCTGCTGCTAAGTCGCTTCAGTCGTGTCTGACTCTGTGCAACCCCATAGATGGCAGCCCATCAGGCTCCCCAGTCACTGGGATTCTCCAGGCAAGAACACTGGAGTGGGTTGCCATTTCCTTTTCCAGTGCATGAAAGAGAAAAGTGAAGTCGCTCAGTCGCTCAGTCATGTCCAAATCTTCACGACCCTGTGGACTGCAGCCCACCAGGTTCCTCTGTCCATGGGATTTTCCAGGCAAGAGTACTAGAGTGGGTTAGTACTAGCCTAAGTAAAAACAAAGCAACACACATCCCATGACATTAACCTGGATTTTGTGGTCAAGATTTTCCTCAGAAAAAGTCACCTTGCCCATTCTGACCAGTGCTTTAGGGATATTAGAAAATAGTGTATCCATTTCCTAATTAGTTTTCCAATACTTTGGCCACCTGATGTGAAGAACTGACTCATTTGAAAAGCCCCTGATCCTGGGAAAGATCAAAGGCGGGAGGAGAAGGGGATGACAGAAGATGAGATTGTTGGATGGCATCACCGACTTAAGGGACATGAGTTCAAGTAAACTCTGGGAGTTGGTGGTGGACAGGGAAGCTTGGTGAGCTGCAGTCCATGGGGTTGCAAGGAGTTGGACATGACTGAACAACTGAACTGACTTCCTAATTAGACATGTCACTATATTCAGAGGTCTAGCTTTCTGCTTGGGGTGTGTGTGTGTGTGTGTGTGTTTGCCCTGTCATGTCTGACTCTTTGTGATCCCATTGACTGTAGCCCACCAGGCTCCTCTATCCATGAGATTTCCCAGGCAAGAATACTGGAGTGGGTTGCCATTTCCTATTCCAGGGGATCTTTCCCACCAAGGGATCAAAACCACCTCTCTTGCATCTCCTGCTTTGGCAGGCAGATTCTTTACCACTGTGCCACCTGGGAAGCCCTAGCTTTCTGCTTAATACTACTCTAAATTTTCTCAGAATTCAAGCACCGAATGTCAGTCCATTACAAAAAAATAAATAAATAAAAGATGGTTTAAATACAGCTTGCAAGTGACATATGGAGACAAAAAACACTATGAAACTACAAGCAGATTCCTATTTCCTGTTTTATAGCACAAGGTTATAGCTGAGTGGAATTTAAAATCCTAGAGTCAATAATATATTTACTCTGAACTGATTTGAGGAATAGAAAATTTAAAAACTTGCTACTGTCTCGATTCCCAGCCCTTTTAGGACAAAATTCAGCCAGTTTTTTTTTTTTTTTCCAGTAGGAAAAAATGAAAGTTCATATATATAGTGAATTCACTAGGTATAACTTCTTTCAGTATGGACAAAGACAACAAGGTTCTGAAAAATATAAAGAAAAATATTTCTTCATATGAGAGAATCCCGGTTGCAATTGAGAAGCTAGATAAAAAATACATATGTTTTGTATTTATAATTATATTTTAACAGCTTAATATGTACAGTAGAATAATTGAGTTAAACAAAGAGTACCATTAACTCACCCCACTAATAAATGTAAATGTTTATTTGCTTTCTTTCATTCTAGAACCTCAGGTCAAGTGATCTTGACAGCTTGTCAACAGATCCCCACTGGTAAGGCAGCATGAAGATTGTGTCTATTTTTTTTATTTCAGAATTTCTTCCTGCAAGGGTATGCCATTACCAGCTGGGGTGTTTGTATATAGTATCTGCCTCTCACATCTTCCACCTAGGATGGCTTTAACTCTCTTAAGGGAGAACTTATTTTGGTTTTTCCCGGTCAGGGGGCCCACTTCTTTTGCTCATATTCATAGATTATTATTAAAGATTAAACATAATCTTCCCAGCGGGCGCTAGTGATAAAGAAACTGCCTGCCAATGCAGGAGACATAAGAGTGTGGTTCTATCCCTGGGTCAGGAAGATCCCCTGAAGGAGGGCATAGCAACCCACTCCAGTATTCTTGCTAGAGAATCCCATGGACAGAGTAGCCTGGCAGCTACAAACCATAGAGGCACAACGAGTCAGAAATCACTGAAATGCTTAGCACAGCACAGCACAAACTTAGTACAGCAAAATATTAGCATGGTTTCAATTTCTCTATTGCTATGATAAAAATAAAGTACTTGGTAGAATCTGGGCATAGGATTAGTCCAAAGTTGGACCAAAGGACAAGGTAGACTGTATGACCTAAAGGATATTTGAGAATCCGCATGACATCCAATTCCAACCACAAGAACCAGTCATTTTATTCAAAGTGCTGAAAACTGAACTATCACCAGAAAGCTATAGGTAATATAGTCCTACATATACAGGAACTAGCCATTCAGGTTCTTTAACATATTTCATATATAGGATAAGACAAGCAACTGTTGGCATAATATTATAGTGGGATATTAGCCAATTGGGAGTTAATTAGATTCAAGTTATTTTGATGTGGCAACCAAAGCCAAAACTTTTAAAATTAAGGTCATTATTTGTTAATTTATTCAAGGGATACATTTTATTTCTTTCATAAAACAAATAGTAACCAAAAATTTACTAAGAACAGATAGTTTTCTAGACATTGGGTATACAGTAGTAAACATGGTAGATATTTTTCCTGTATTATAGAGTTTATAGTTTAGCAAGGAAGACAAGCAATTAAATAGGATACTGCAATGATAAATGATAAGTTTTAATACAAAGAATCACATGGGTTATGAAAACTCCATGCTATAGGAGCTGGCACAGTTAGGGAGAATCTAAGGGGAAAAAAAGGAAGGAAGGAAGAGTGGTAAAGCTGAGAAGGAGCTAAGAGTAATGCAAGAACAGAAGGAAAAAGGAATGATCTATGAAGTAGAAACAGCTATTTAAAGACCCAGAATCAAGAGAGCATGACATATTCAAGAAACTAAAAGAAGGCAAGTTTAGGGGGAATACAAAGTGTGAAGGTGAAGTTAAAAGATCAGAAAAAAGGAAGAAATAGTAGCAAGACATGACAAGAACCCATAAGCAAAGCTGAGAATGTGTAGCTTTAGTGTAGCTTTATCTGAGAAGTACAGAAAGCTTGTTAAAACTAATTAAACACAGGTTTAAACCTGTGTAGGAAGATGACTTCCATGTTTTACAAATATCATATTAGACCTAGATATAGGACCGAAGACTCTTTAGGAATCTGGGATTCCCACTTGGCAAGAGGATGGGTAAACTTTGATCTTAGCATGATAGAGAAATTTAAAGCTGAGATCTAAGAAGGAGGGCCTATCCCTAAGATAACAAATAATAATAATGTCTTTTACTCTTTCTGGAATCTTGTCTCTGCCCCAGACTCCACATGGGGAAAAGCAATTAACAAAATTGAATTTATGCCAGACACAGGAAGAAGTTCCACATTTACACAAAGATATGGAACTAAAATCTTAAAATGATCATTTGTTTTAAACAAATTCCATCTCAGTGGAAATCCAGGATTATGACAAAAATTTTTTTAATCACTCTGTAATTTAAAAAAAAAATCATAAAGAACAAAATCCTAATGGAACTAAAAACTAACTCAAAAGGAAAAAATTAAAATCATACAACATAACATACCCAGAGGAGTGAGAGGAGCATGCATAATAGTGTGTAGATTTAGATTCCCAGCAATTTCATAGAAGACATTCAAAAAAGATTACACAATATGTATATTTAAAGTGACTGAAGAGATGAAAGAAGGATTAGAAACCATCAAGACACTCTTTACTGCCTTTTTATTGCATCTTACATTCGGACACACAGCATCAAGCTGTTTTATGGATCTTCCTGCTCAGAAAATCTTACCTTATTAGGAAACTGAAGTTGAAACAAAAACTAAATTTCTTTCATCTTTGCCTTTCCCTGGGCTAATCTCTAAACAGCCAATGATGGTGATTCTGGCAGTAGTCAATGAAATGTCTCAGGATTTACATTATTACATCAACTTCCTCAGGGTTTCAAATTGATAGCAAATTTACTCTATCAGGGACGATCCCAACTGCTTTGAAAGCACATCAACATTGAAATCTTTAGAAGTGGGTTGATTGAAAATCTAATCTAAAATAGTTAACTTAAAACACATTCAACAGATAGTGAATGTTTTCATTTAGTGTTTAGCTTCAGCATCCTGGCAAAGGATGAGAAAAAAAAGAAACAAAGGAAGAAAGACTTGGTCTCTAGTTCTAGGGCAACCAGCTGGTTGCATAAGATTTTTGGTGTTGAACCATTCTCAGCTCAACACAGTCTATAGATTCTAATCATAAGTCCCCTAATCAAATGACGAGGAATGTGGCCTAATTACCCTTACAGCTATTTCCACTTCATCTTCAGATATAGCCCCTAGTGGCTAATAGTTTGGTAGAAGTAATAGGATAGTACTTTCAAAGTTAAGTGCTTCAAAAATTTGTTCCAATAACCAAAAATAAGTGAATGTGACAGTATAGTGCTGCCTACCTTGCTCTGCAGAAGCCTCGAGTGGCAACTGTCTCCACCAGACACAACCAAGGGTTGCTCATGTAATTAGAACTAGTGTAGACTTTTAGTGGGAAATTTTCACAATAGACTGTATTTTCCTTCTCAATGTAGCCTTTAATTTTGGTTGATTGTTCAGTTTAGAGAGTTTTTTGAGCCAGCTATAAGTCCTTCATAATTTGCTAAAGCATAGAAGAAGGGTATCTAATAGAACACCTCTGCCTAATCTCTGGAAGTGAGGACACAGGGGTAGGAAGAGGGCATGCCTCCCAGTATTCTGCTAGGAAGGAAATTCGATCAAGAAGACATCTTAACATTCAAAGCGATAAAAATAACCACAAGCTACCGCTAAATTGATAGAATCAACAGCAATGTTATTATAGAAACTTATGATTTCACTTTTACATTGTATCCATTTTCTTCATCATCTGGATGGGTGCGAGAAGATAATCTTGGGTAAATTCCAAGGAATGCATTGGAAGATCAAGTGAAAATATATGTGGGGGCCATATTTGAAGATCCTTGAGGACCATGTTAAGGCTTTTGACCTAGATATCATAAGCCTGGGGATCAGGATTGAAGGAAAAAATAAAGGATGTTTACAGTTATGACTTAAGAAGAGTGGTTTGTCAGATTGGAACAGAAGCTTTGCTAAAAGTAGGAACGTATCTAGGCAGCAACTATAAAACACAAGATGAGAAGTAATAGGTCAGAGTTTCACTTTTGAACTCTTGTACCCTCAGCAAATCTCTTCCCAGGAGCTCCCATTTCTAAAAACAGTAACACCAGATATAATACTTACCCCAGAGGTCCTCACTCTTAAGTTTGCACAGAGATCTCCTGGGGATCTTTTGAAAAAGATGTATGCAGGATCTTACCATCAGAAATTTGAATCAAGAATTCTAAGATAGGACTGGTGGAGGTTTCAATAATTCTGTAAGCTATCTTGATGTTGGTGACCCTGGGATCATAATCTGAAAAAAACACTGCTTTAAAGAATCTAAGGGGTTTTTTAAAATAAAACAATTTCCTCAACTGCATCCTTCTCTCTGTAGGAAGCCTTCCAAAAATAATCAATTGAAAAAAGTTCCCAATTATGGAACTTATGATATACTATAGTTTCAAGGAAAGTGAAGTTAATTGTAATCTGAATAAATCGTTAACTATTACATAAAATAAAGAAGTAGGAATCTATACAAAAATTGTAGAGGTTTGGTATTACATATAATATTTTATATGCATACAAATTCCACTTGGAATATTCTTGTTCTAAATAGAAAAACAAATTTTAAGGGCCTTTTTCTTTTTTTCATCTTTCTCCTCAGGAACTCACAAAAAAGCGTTTAGCCTTGATGTAAGATTTTTAAGTGTATGGTGTGGGCTTGGCAACAAAACCAATTAAAGCTTTGTGTGTATGTGTGTTAGTTGCTCCGTTGTGACCAACTCTTTATGACCACATAGACTGTAGCCTGGCAGGCTCAAAATGGAATTGAATTAAATTACATCTACAGATCAATTTTGAGAGATTTTAGATTTTTGATTACTGAATATTTCAAGCTATGAGCTATCCCTCATTTATTTAGTTTTTTAATGTTTTTCAATCAGACTTTAAAGTTTTTTAAAAATAATTTTTGTATAGGAATTTGTATAATAAATTGCTAGCTAGCTTGCACTTTTATAATTTTAAATGGGTTTTTTAAAACTATTTTTAAAATACATGTAAATGTGTATATAACGCTTTCAATGTTTAACTATCATACTTGCATTAAAGTCTTATGAATAATTTTTAAATTATTAATAAATTAATAAGTAATTTATTACTTCAGTTCACTTCAGTCGCTCAGTTTGCAACCCCATGAATTGCAGCACGCCAGGCCTCCTTGTCCATCACCAACTCCCGTTCACTCAAACTCACGTCCATCAAGTCAGTGATGCCACCCAGCCAACTCATCCTCTGTCATACCCTTCTCCTCCTGCCCCCAATCCCTCCCAGCATCAGAGTCTTTTCCAATGAGTCAACTCTTTGCATGAGGTGGCCAAAGTACTGGAGTTTCAGCTTCAGCATCATTCCTTCCAAAGAACACCCAGGGCTGATCTCCTTTAGAGTGGACTGGTTGGATCTCCTATTACTTATATCCTATCAAATTGTCTTCATTCACAGTGATATGATTTCCAACTACTGTCAGGCTTTGTTGTTCACTGTTTGGTTTCAAACTGCATATAATTTTTTTCTTTGTCTCACTGCACTGCACACAAAGAAGTGTAAAAAAAAGTAACAACAGTGACTGATCTCTTGTTCCTAACTTTAAAAGAAATACTATCAGTATTTCACTATAAAATATTGTGTTTACTGAATTTTATGTAGATAATCTTTATAAGATTAAAGAACAAAATAGTAAAAACATTTCTCTAAAGTAACTTTGAAGCCAAAAAGTAAAAATAACCAATAAATCATGGACAATTTTGTTTCCGCTAGAGGAGAAAAAAAAAATATAGAGTTGCTATAGTTACTAACTTTAAATAATAGATTATTGAAAAATATTCTTACAGCTTTCATTAACTGGTTTTCAGGAATTAAGCTGGTATATCTCTAGAGAGCATATCTGTTAAGGATAAGTGACAGTGGCTTGAATAGTTTTCCATAAAATGATTTGCCAGTCTCACAGAGATTTATTTGTGCTTAAAGGGCTTCTGTGGTGGCTCAGATGGTAAAGCATCTGCCTGCAATGTGGGAGATCTGAGTACCATCCCTGGGTCTGGAAGATTACCTGGATAAGAGCATGGTAACCCACTCCAGTATTCCTGCCTGGAGAATTACATGGACAGAGGAACCTAGCGGGGTACAGTCCATGGGGTCACAGAGTCAGACACAACTGAGCAGCTAACACACTGCAAAGTCAGATCATTTAATCTCTACCACTTTGAATTCTCATTCCTACATTGATGTGTTCTTTGTTATTGTTCAGTCGCTCAGTCGTGTCCAATTCTTTGCGACCCTATGGACTGCAGCAAGCCAGACTTCCCTGTCCTTCTTCAACACCCAGAGCTTGCTCAGACTCATGTCCGTGGAGTTGGTGATGCCATTCAACCATCTTGTGCTCTGTCGTCCCCTTCTCCTCCTGCCTCCAATCTTTCCCAGAATCAGGGTCTTTTCTAACGAGTTGGCTCTTCGAATCAGGTGGCCAAAGTATTGGAGCTTCAGCTTCAGCATCAATCCTCCTAGTGTCCACTGGACAAGGGAATGGAAACTCAGCATTCTTGCATTGAGAACCCCATGAACAGTATGAAAAGGCGAGTCCTAGAGCCACGATAAACGTTGGAAAGGGACAGAGAAACATCATTGTATGCTACTCCTCTTCTCAATATTGTACTGAAAGTACTTTCTTTAAGTTACCAGTATCTCATTTTCTAAAGTTCCAGGTACTCACTTCCTTTATTGAGTTCAAGCAACCAATTTTGACAATTATCTTCTATTTTTTTCTCGACAGTTCTATATGATTTTCTCAAGTACCATCTTATTCCTAATTCCTGTCAACTCTTCAGTTCACCTCAACTTTTCTCAAGTAAGTTTATAAGTAAAGGGCTTAAAATCATGTTGGAATTACAGTAAGCAGTCAGCAAACTTTAGCTGTTATTAAATATTATTAGTGTATGTTATTTTCTTCTATTCTAATAACGATGAATGTCCTTTAGGCTCAGAGACGTCCCCTATTTGAACTTTCAAATCACAAAGAGACCTCACAGGAAACCCCATTTCATGAGTTTATACTACTCATTAATAATGAATGAATAACAACTCATGCATTCTTTAAAAAAATTAAATCTAGCTTCCCTTGAATTTCTGTGTACTGGTCTTAGGAATTGGGCATTAGCTAACTAATCCTTTTCTCACATGACACATCTTTATTTAAAGACAGCCAACATGAGACCTCTGAATCTTCTTTTCTCCAATCTAAACACTGACAGGACATTTGTATTTTCTCATTACTTGTGAAAGATAAAATTGACAAGGCAAAAATTTATCATATTGTCTGCTTTCAGAAAAATGCGGAGTGGATTTCCTCAATTAATGTCATATCTTATCTCTGCTCCTTCTCTATTAAGGCAGCATCATACATGTTCTTTCTTCAAGGCTATTAGTTTGTACATTACTTCCACATTCATGTTAACTTCACCCTCACTGGAATTCTCTCCACTTGCTTCTATTTGCTTGGATTTTTTAAAAATATTCAGACTTCTTAACACACCTCTCTCTTCTGTATTATACTGACAAATATATCTTCTTTTCCAGTATAAAAAAGGAAAAATGTCTTTAATTTTTAAGTCTATATTAGTAAATAGCTTTGTAATATACCTTTTGTTTTGAATTAAATGCTATTAATTTTTTCCCTCTCTCCTTTTCCATTTCTGTGTAAGAGTTTCAATTGACTGGCAAGTTATTTTTCAACTACATTCTTCTACCAGGTATGTTATGATTCTTGGTTATTATGGAAATTCTGATACTTTACAGGTGGAACCTTGTTTTCTGAAACATAATATGTGAATTCAACTAAAGCATGATTGAACAACAAAAGCATCTAAGGTGATAGTATTTCACTTTACCAATACCAGAGTTATAAATGCTTTCCACAAAATAGATAGGATTTGTAAACTCAGCTGCAAGCATCAGAAAAAATCATAAGTATGGTATTAGTAATTTGAGTCATGCAGGTGCGCTGTATTTCAAAACAACCAAATGCAAGCAATTTTGAAGCTGCAAATAGGTTGATTTTCTTTTTATACTTGGGTTTGAATTATTTGCTGGGAATCTGATATGAAATCCTCCCAAAGGAGCCAGTCTTGGATGTGGCAGCTTATTTCTGCAAATCAGCCCACAATTTGCATTTAACCTATTTCATAAATGAAACACTGTACAATTCTGATGAGCAATAATAAAAACTTTAAAAAAAATTGTCCAGTTACAAATTAAATGAATAAGTTAAATCAAAAGAACAAATAATTATTTTCTTTATCTCAAAGGCTAAAATTGAAGGAAAAGATTGAAAGGAAGTCCGTTTTCCTAATGACTATATCTAATACAATAATAATGTTAAACCATAGAGCCTGTGCTTCAGGTGTGCTTAGTGAACATGAAAGTCATTGAGTTAAGCAGAGCAGCTTAGTAATGAAAAGCTATATGCCCCTAAAACCAGGGTGGAACACAGTCCTAGTATTCCTAGTATAAACTTTATTGTTTGAGGTTACTAAATATTAACCATAAATACTGTATTACTGTATCCAGCTCCCCCAAAGCAAGGCCCCATTGGATATTCTACTTGCAGATAAATTTGGACTCAGTTTCTGATCTAACTCAAGAAGGGGCTTAAGTAAATAAATGTCTCATGTCGAGGGCTTAGCCTTCCTTCACCTTCCTTCCTGCCCTGACCAGGGGCAGCTTCTGTGTGTCTTTTAAGGGCCCTGTTTCTTGGCCCTCCAGACCTGAAGCTCTCATCTCATTTGCTGGGGCTTTCTCTTAATCCCGGCCTTAAATGCAGTCTTTTGTGTATTTTTTGGCTGTGCCGGGTCTTCATCGCCGCACAGACTTTTTCTCGGATAGGGAGAACTGGGGCTACCCTCTAGCCGCACTGCGCAGGCTTCTCATTGTGGTGGCTTGTCTTGTTGCAGAGCACGGGCTCTGGGGCGTGGAGACTTCAGTACTTATGGCATGTGGGCTCCGGATTTAAGGCTCATGGTCTCCAGGGCACAAGCTCAATAACTGTGGACATAGGCTCAGTTGCTCCATGGCATGGGGATCTTCCTGGATCAGGGATCGAACCCGCATCTCCTGAAAGGCAGTCTTGATGTCTGCATCCAGCACAACACATATAGTGCTCAGCTCCCAATACCTGCCAATTCTCTACCTGCCCCCCCCACCCCGACAAGGACTAAAACCTGTCTGGTCATCAAACACTCTCTATTGGCTAAGATTTTACTTCAAAGACTAATCTTTAGTCTTGTTATCCTTGTCCAAAGTTCTTGGGCCTGTTTACCTGGATAGCAACAACTGATAACACAATGTAGATTTTTGATTTTATGTGAAATCCCCATTTTTCCATTTGAATTACATTACATTGACCAGACTTTCTAAAAATTCGAATCCACTCTTGTGTCTGCTTGTCTAAAAATGTACTGTTAGCATGTTTCAATTCCTCCAATATCTTGACATTTCTAAGTCCAACCCTTCTAACCTATCCTCCTAGACTTTTCAGACAAATCACCATGCTTCTGCAATAAGTCATTAGGTAGAACACCCACGTCCAATCAGTCCATGGGATTCTCCAGGCAAGAATACTGAAGTGGGTTGCCATTTCCTTCTCCAGAGGATCTTCCTGACCCAGGAATCAAACCTGGGTCTACTGCGATGCAGGCAGATTCTTGAACTGAGCTATGAGGGAAGTCCTTTCTTTCCTTACACACTTAGAAGACAAAGGATATCATATAATTTATTGTAAATGCTATTCACATGCTAAGTCGGTTCAGTCATGTCTGACTCTTTGAGACCCTATGGATCTCAAAGGGGTCCCCAGAGGACCCCAAGCTCCTCGGTCCATGAGGATTCTCCAGGCAAGAATGCCAGAGTGGGTTGCCATGCCCTCCTCCAGAGAATCTTCCTGACCCGGGAATCAAAACTGCTTCTCTTATGTCTCCATCGACAGGCAGATTCTTTACCACTAGCACCGCTATTTAAGAGAAACTCAAATTTAAAAATACATATTTGAAAATCTGCTGACCCTTAGAAGAGTTATTCTTGGAAAGGGCCTGAGTTCACACACACACTTGGCTTGGCAATAACTGATGCTATCTGCCTGTCATTATAAAAATAACTAGAATTGCTTGAATGTACCCTTGCAAGGAAAGGATGCAATGGCATATTTTCACAAAGGGTAAGTTCATGTTGTTAGTGTGAAATCAGTGAAATTTGATTCTTCATTTTTATATGAGACACACATAAAACTGTGGAAATGTCATAGTTTCTCTCCTAAAAATGCATTAATAGGAAGAGTTAACTGTTTTGCTATGCCTCTGACAAATGTAATGTCATTAAAAAAAAAAAAAAGCCTTCTGAATATTTTACATGGATGTAGCCATCTGTTGCACAGAACCTAAGATCTCTATTAGCCCATGAATTTAATCTGAATTGATTTTAAAAATAAATATAAATTTTAGCCATAAGCAGGAAAACTCTCGAGAACGCTGAAACCAGTGTGTTCCAACTAGGCAATGGTGCTGATTTATTCAACGGTTCTATCATTTGAGATCACAAAAGATACAGTCAAAACTCATCTGTCTTCCTGGATGATGAAACATGAAGCAGTTCAGAATAAGGCAACAGAGAGGGGTAGGGTCTGTGGTGAACTAGAGACAGTGTCTCCTCTTATAAATAATTTATTTATCTGTTTATTTGTATACTTATATATACAAACATAAATGCAGAGACACACATCAATTGTTTTGACCAAAAGATGTCTGTAAGCCAGATTCAACAGATTTGCAACAAAAGTAAGCAGCAAAGTCATCAAAAACAAGAGGTTAAAAACAGGAGTATCTATTATAAAGGCATCCATGCTTTTTAAAAACTGGCTTGTTAAAATGTAGAGAGAGCAATAA
The DNA here is from genome assembly GCA_006410935.1 of Redunca redunca. Taxonomy (NCBI): domain Eukaryota; kingdom Metazoa; phylum Chordata; class Mammalia; order Artiodactyla; family Bovidae; genus Redunca; species Redunca redunca. The sequence goes on from SJYQ01001193.1 coordinate 339,396, forward strand.
GGTCTTTCAGGTTGTGATATGGAATTAATGATAAAAAAATGCTCAGAGAAATTTTTAAAAGTCAAAGAAAATATGGGGAAAAATGAATACAAAAATGTCATTTTGTGATTTGATTGAGAAGCAAATATGTCATAGATTTGAATCTAAACACATTTTTTCATTAGGAATAATTTCTGAATATATCAAAACAGTATTATAAAATTATTCTAAAGTTGTTATGTGACTTTTCTTGAAGTTACTGTAAGAACAATTACATGATGAAACAAGTATGTCTGTCTGTACGTGTGTGTGTTTGCACACACGTACCTGTATATGTATATATTGTGCAATTCTAAGGAAAGATTTAAAGGTATTATAAGCTATTATTTTTATCCCTCAAGAGTTATTTGCTAGCTTACAGAATTAAATTGATGATAAAATCTTTGTAAAGTTGTAGGTATGGTATTTTTTTGAACTAGTCCATATTAAAATTTATAATAAGAGCTACTTTTTCTGAGTAATTCTTATAAGCCAAATCACTTCTGTAAGTTTTAGCAAATTAAACTTTTGGCATTATCCTATTTCACAAATGATGAAAGTGAGCTTTTGACAAGATAAGAAACATTTCAAACATCACTTCATAAGTAGGAGAAATGGTTTTGAATTTAAAAGTTGGTTTTCTTGATTTCTAAGTGCATTCTTTCTACCTGTTCTGACTAGTTTATAATATTTTTGTTTGTTATTCACCACATTAACTGATTTTTATGCTGAACTTCCCCCCTCCCCCCAGGTTGAACTAAATAAGTCATCATTAGTTCAGACAATAAGGATCTTCTTTTGGCCGTTGTGTGTATTGTATTCTAGATCTAATTAACTGAACTTGATTTGACTCAATATCTTGTCATATTTGATCATTGTTTAACCTTTGTAGAGTTCCTGCATTGCTGAAATAATTAAAATAGAAATAAATAAGTTTGAAAACTTGAAAACTATGTTTAGTGATTGGGTTATATAAAGGCTGTTGAGAAATGGAAAGATTGCCTTCTCTAGGCTCAAATAGGTCAGATTCAGTGCAAATGACCTCATCTCATTTGTGTGTATCCAAAGCACAAATCTTAAGACAAATTTATTTGTGCTAATTTTATAGTCAATTCAGAATGTTAGAACCAGTTGCCCCTCTCTGATTACTTTCATATTTATAATTCATATTTTGTGTAGATAAAAAGAAATCATTTTCTTTTTTCCAGTACTCTGAACATAATCACCCCAGGGTCTATTCCTTTTTATAAGAAGGCTGCTGATTTTGGTGTTTAAAAGAGAAAGATGGATCCTTCAACTTACTGGTGAATGGTTTTTGCTGCTGCTGAAAATTATACCTCAAGAGGTTTTTGAGATGTATTTTTACAAATGAAAATTAGCCTTATTGGGCAAATGTGACCTTCTCCCTCAGAAGAATTGGCTGTCAAAGAGGAAAAGTGTATATTCAGGTTCGCAAAATATCAAAGTTTTGAAATCCCCTAGGAGTTTATGAATTTTGAATATAAGCAATATCACCTAATTTTTGAGAGAATGACTTTGCATATAAATCGATATTATGGTTTTGAGAGAACAAACATCCCTGAGTTATGCTAACTTTTCTATTTTTCTTACACTCATTTAGTCAAGAGATGACTAGCTCCATTCCCACTCCCTAGCCCCAAAGCAGAAATGTTCAAAATGAACATTATGACCTTGATCACAGCAGACCAAAAACAATTGCTGAATGATGATAATTCCTTTCCTTTTCTGATAATTATCTCAGAGCTTTAAAAATTGTCTCAATCTGTCTTCCAACACTTTCTGGGTGAGGAGTTAGAAATTTAAGAAAAAAATAATCCTCCAAAATCTCTTGATGACTATCCTCAAGAGACTATTCTTAATCTCTAAGGTATTACAACAGATGTAAACTATTATTTTCCACAAGTAATAATCTCATAATTTCAGAATGAATATTTTAAAATATAATCACAACCCAATTGGATTACATCTTTCTCTTTTGGGTGAAGTGAAGTCGCTCAGTCATGTCCGACTCTTTGCGACCCCATGGACTGTAGCCTACCAGGCTCCTCAGTCCATGGGATTTTCCAGGCAAGAATACTAGAGTGGGTTGCCATTTCCTTCTCCTCTCTCTCTCTTGGGTAGGTCAATATAATTTAAATACAATGAAAGAATAAGTGAGTTCAATTCTCACATTAAAAACCACCTTCTGGTGGCCACTCAAGTGTGGAATTTCCTGATTAGTCTGATTAGTCAAAGAGCTCCAATCTTAGTTTCCCCCCAGAAAAAAAAGCAAGATGGACAGTACATAACTTCATTATTATTTCCATAATCTTATACTGGAAGGCTATGTGAATTTAGAGGTTTGAGTTTGATATATTTGTTAGTACATGATTATGTATGTTCTGGAGAAGGAAATGGCAATCCACTCCAGTATTCTTGCCTGGAAAATTCCACAGACAGAGGAGCCTACAGTCCATGGGGCCGCAAAGAGTCACCCACGACTGAGCGACTGAATGTATGTATGTTCAGTCACTCAGTCGTGCCTGACATTTTGTGGCTCAGAGGTAGGTTCTTCACCACTAGGGCCACCTAGGAAGCTCTCCCTAATGTATACCACAAGAGTAATCATTATTTTTTACCTAAAATATAAAAAGTGAATAATCTTACATTAACGAACTAAGTAAAACAGAATAAAACTTTTCTCTGCGCAACGTTTAAATCAATACGTTGCTACACCCTTGGAAGTGAGTAAGTTGATATTTGTTAGTTATTATAATAAGTATCCATGCATGAGTTATGGAAATACTATTTATACTTTATACAATGTTGATTTATGAACCATTTGGAGAAAGGAAGTGTTCATTTATTGTGTATCTATCAATGATAGAGCCAGAGTAGCATTTTAGACATTTCAGAAATCGTTTTCCACTTGAATGGTAATGGCAGTGGGTGAAATTCTTGATTACATTTTCCTGCTTTCAGGCACTCTGTGCTGTATTTATCTTTTGATGCATAGAAATGTAACTGCGCAACAGCTTCTACTCGCCAATCATTTTTGTGATCTGTAATGCAGTAATACATTTTAATATGAAGGAAGGAAAGGAATCGAGGTCAATATTTCACGTGCCTGTATGATTCAGCAATTCCTTTGAAAAAAAATGGCATGAATAAAAATGTAATTTGAGAAGCTAGTGAATAAAACCGCAAAAGGAGGAAGGAAAGGATTCAAGAAATAGGATTGGAAATGACCTGTGGTGAAGGAAAGCAAAGTTAAAGTTGAATTTGAGCAGGGACAGAGGTTAATTTAGTCCTGGGTAAAGACCTTTAATTTCTGGGAAATCTTCTCATGTCATATATCTGAATATTGTCATCAATTTATGAAAGTAGATCTATATATAGCTATATAGAAAGACAGATAGATAGATAGACAGACAGATATGTATATTCAAATGCTTAACCAATATTTTTAAGATCCTGTTATGCAGAAGACATTATTCTAAGCCCTGGAGATATATTAGATTAAATCACTGAGTAATTAAAATAGATGAACGATAAAAACCTGAAGACATGAAGAGGAAATGAGTGATAACTTTTCCAAGGGTACCAGCTTAACCTAGACAAAAAATTTTAAAGCACTGTTCAGATATAGGGAGTGATTTAGGTATATAACTTTTTTACTATTTAATATCTACCTGCTCTTTCAGTTAGAGGTATAAATACCGTAATAAAAGTTTCCATGTTAATAACTCATCTGTACTGGATTCTACAAAAAATTATCGTCTCTCATCTGTTGTTCTCTGGAGAACATTGTTTCTTTTATACCATAAACAGAGAATTGCTTCTTCATTGCTAGAACTCAAAGGAAAAGAAACTGGTCTTTCTAAGGTCATGGTTAAATAATAGTCAAAGAGAAAATATTAGCTAAAAAAACTTGCTGCCCTTTGTAAAAAGTTTTTCAGCTTTACAAAGTTTCTTTTTAAAAATGTCTTTTAACTACCAGCTAAATCTGGAACATATTTTAAAGAAGTCTAAGAATGTCCAATTGCTGAAAGTATGGAAGGTCCAAAGAAGTCATTCTAAGTCTTCATTATGCTAACAGATAAACTCAATTATGTTTGATTATTAAAAAGCTTTTTAAAAAAAATCTTTAACAAGATTCAACAAGAAGAAAGAACTTAATTAGAGTTTTATCTCTGATTTCAGTATCAAACCCCCCGCCCCCCAAAAAAAATCTGTGCTAGGCCTTTCTGACTTATCAGTAACTGATTCATGCCAATAAAGGATGATTTATATAAATTTTTCTGAAAGAGATGGGAATACCAGACCACCTGACCTGCCTCTTGAGAAATCTGTATGCAGGCCAAGAAGCAACAGTTAGAACTGGACATGGAACAACAGACTGGTTCCAGATAGGGAAAGGAGTACGTCAAGGCTATATATTGTCACCCTGCTTATTTAACATATGCAGAGTACATCATGAGAAACATTGGGCTGGAGGAAGGAGAAGCTGGAATCAAGATTTCTGGGAGAAATATCAATAACCTCAGATATGCAGATGACACCACCCTTATGGCAGAAAGTGAAAAGGAACTAAAGAGCCTCTTGATGAAAGTGAAAGAGGAGAGAAAAAAGTTGGCTTAAAGCTCAACATTCAGAAAACGAAGATCATGGCATCTGGTCCCATCACTTCATGGGAAATAGATGGGGAAACAGTGGAAACAGTGTCAGATTTTATGTCTTTGGGCTC
>SJYQ01001193.1:344451-396297 GCA_006410935.1 Redunca redunca
GACAGACGATGAGATGGCTGGATGGCACCACTGATTCAATGGACGTGAGTCTGAGTGAACTCCAGGAGTTGGTGATAGACAGGGAGGCCTGGTGTGCTGCGATTCATGGGGTCACAAAGAGTCGGACACGACTGAGTGACTGAACTGAACTGAACTAAATGTTTTAATTTTATAAGTTTTTAATTTATGCAACCAATCACATACAGGCAATGCTTTTCCAGAGTAAAACTTGTAACTCAGAGATAAGACCAGCAGTGTTCTGGGTATAATTTAACAATTAGTTCTCAGGGAGGGGGTGCTAATTTTTGATGTTTGCTGACTTATAAGGGGTTAAAACTCCTACCATAGCTAACTTCAAGCTACCAACTTGACATAGGTGGGTGTGGAGTTGGGTAGAGACGTTCACACTCTACTTCACCAGCCAGGAGGAGCTGACTTCAACACATCGTGGATGTCTGATTAAAAACAAGTTGCTGTCAATTGCATAACATCATTTTAGTTACCACTAAGAAGGAAGTTGGAGAAGGCAATGGCACCCCACTCCAGTACTCTTGCCTGGAAGATCCCATGGATGGAGGAGCCTGGTAGGCTGCAGTCTATGGGGTCGCTGGGAGTCGGACACAACTGAGCTACTTCACTTTGACTTTTCACTTTCATGCATTGGAGAAGGAAACGGCAACCCACTCCAGTATTCTTGCCTAGAGAATTGTTGGCTGCCATCTATGGGGTTACACAGAGTCGGACACGACTTAGCAGTAGCAGCAGCAAGAAGGAAGTTAGGCTTCCCTGGTGGCTCAGTGGTAAAGAATCCTCTTGCCAGTGCAGGAGATGCAGGTTCAGTCCCTGGACTGGAAAGATGCCCTTGAGAAGGAAATGGCAACCCACTCCAGTATTCTTGCCTGGGAAATACCATGGACAGAGGAGCCTGGCAGACTACAGTTCATGGGGTCTCACTCAAAAGAGTCAGACATGACTTAATGACTATAATTCTGGCAATTAAATTATGGTAAAATGTTTTAGTATCAGTCAGTGGATTGATTGGTTTTATTTTGTGTTTATTCAAGAAGCTCTTTCAAAGATTCTCTGCCCTAGAAAGGTTCCCTATCCTCTATCCAACTTGAGAAAATAGGAGAAAGAAAAGGTATAGAGAGTACAGAGAGACAGAACACAGAGTTCTGGATGGATGAGGAGTCATAGCCAATAGATACCAAATCTAGGTTGTGGCTCAGAGAAGTTGGAGTTGCCTTGCAGTGTTTTATTCTGGTGTAAAAGTCATTCTAAGAAGGCTAAGAGGAGAGTAAAAAAGCTGGCTTAAAACTCAAAATTCAAAATACAAAGATCATGGCACTCGGTCCCATCACTTCATGGCAAATAGATGAGGAAAACAGTGGAAACAGTGACAAACTTTATTTTCTTGGGCTCCAAAATCACTGCAGATGGTGACTGCAGTCATGAAATTAAAAGACACTTGCTTCTTGGAAGAAAAGCATTGACCAACCTAGACAGCATATTAAAAAAACAGCCACATTACTTTGCCAACAAAGGCCCATCTAGTCAAAGCTATGGTTTTCCAGTAGTTATTAATGGACATGAGAGTTGGGCTATAAAAAAAACTGAGTGCTGAAGAACTGATTCATTTGAACTGTGGTGTTGAAGAAGACTCTTGAGAGTCCCTTGGACTACAAGGAGATCAAACCAATCCATCCTAAAGGAGATCATCCCTAAATATTCATTGGAAGGACTGATGCTGAAGCTGAAGCTCCAATACTTTGGCCACCTGATGCGAAGAACTGACTCTTTGGGAAAGACTTTGATGCTGGGAAAGACTGAAGGCAGGAGGAGAAGGGGAAAACAGTGGATGAAATAGTTTGATGGCATCAGTAACTTGATGGACATGAATTTGAGCAAGCTCCAGGAGTTGGTGATGGACAGGGAAGCCTGGCTTGCTACAGTCCATGGGGTCACAAAGAGTCAGACACGACTGAGTGAATGAACTGAAGAAGATTAAAGCACCTGTTTGACATAGAGAGGTTGGTACAAAAGGACCACATATATATGGCCATAGGCCAGAGAGGTTTGCAGTACAGAAGGGCTAAGATCTTACCCTTACAACTACTGGGCTTCTCCTGTGATGAAGGCAGCGTCAGAAGCAGCAGGAATCATATGCAAACCCCCCATAAGACACCAAATCATGATTTCAGGGCTCTTAACCCCTCTCCACCAAAAAAAAAAAGAAAAAGAAAGAAAGAAAGAAATCTATAATCAAAAGATGTGTTATGTTAAATTCACTAATAATGAAAGCTAAAAGTTCTAGAAAATACAACATGTGCAAAACTCTGCAAACCTCTAAACCTGTGCATTAAAAGTAAGCTTTAGAGGAAATTCCCTGGCAGTCCAGTGGTTAAGACTCAGCCCTTTCATAGCAGAGGACACAGGTTCGATCCCTGGTCAGGGAACTTTTGACCAAGCCGAGGCATGGTCAAAACAAAACAAAGTAGGCTTTTGAGACTTCCAGTCTCTAGTCTGGCTTACAAGGAGCTGGGACATGTTCACTCCAATCTCCACCACAAGAAAAAAGCTCAACTAGAAATCAAGTACACTCTTCTGGGGTTTATCAGAGAATTGTCACAGGACAAACTGTTGCCCACATTCCCCACCCCCAAGTTGGAGAAACAGGTGATCGAGAGATTCACAATTTACAGAGAAAACTTCCCCTGAAACCAATACTCAGGCAGGAAAACTTCCACTGTAATTGACAAATTGCTAGAGGCTTCCCTGGGTCCAGAAGATCTCCTGGAGAAGGGCGTGCCAACCCACTCCAGGATTCTTACCCAGAGAATCCCATGGACAAAGGAGCCTGACAGGCTACATGGGTTGCAAAGAGTAGGACGTGACTGAATGACTAACACGCAGTGTGGACAATACTGAGTTAAAAACTCCAGGAGGTCCCAGTCTTAGGGGAGACCTCTATTTTTGAAAGTTGCCTCCGGGAGTCCTGGCAGGAAGAAAACAGGAGGAAGAAAGATATGGTAGGCAGGGAAAGAAGAAGAGGAAAGGATGGCAGGAAGGAAGGCAGAAAAAACAGGAGGGAAAAAAAATTAATGGGCATAAAAATAAATCTGCTTCTGGTTCTAAAAACTGTTTTAAAATTTTAGATCAAAGCTATTCAGGGCTTTGAAATGAGAGCATAACTTTTAAAGATGACAGCATTCAAGCAACGAACACATTTGTTTAGCTAAGTTTTCACGTGATGAGCAACATAACTTGCCTTTTGTACAATATCCCTCCTGTGTGTTCAAAGGAAATGATCATGAAAAGGAAAAAAATAGGGCACATTTCTTTCCTTTATTTCTATTGTTACCAACCTCTGTGTGCTTCAGAATGCGAAACAAAAAAATGATCACTGAGTACATAGCAAGATTTCTGTCTTCCTCACTTTTATAGCTTTGAAACTTAAATCAGCATCTAAGAGAATGAAATGACAAAAGAGAAACAGAAACACCCTGTCTAACTCTATAAAGTCAGAGAACTCTGGAAAGCAATTTGATCTGAAGAACATTTAGAATCTTGAAAAAAGTCATCATTTACTGCCCAGCACAGATTTCATTATATCAACAAGTACAGGTTCACCATCAGAGCAACATAGCCCTCAGGGAAATTTTAAGAGACCTATCCAGTTATGCCCTCAAACAGTTTCAAGCCCTAGACTTCAAGATCATGATGATGAATATATGAGAAAGGAAAGTATATGGCACACTGAAGAAAGAGTGCAAAATATTGCTGTCAGCATCAAACCCATGAGCAGAGACAATGAGCAGCGCAGCAGTGCTCCAAGGGATTTTCACAATAGCAGATAAAAGGAAGAAGCTCCTGGGGGTGGCAGGGGTCGGGGGGAGCCACAGCTATTTTCTTGAAAATATTGTTTAGTTTTATCCTTATGTTTATATCTTTTTCACTTTTAGTTGCTTGATATTTTTTTAAGTGCACAAAAATGTTGTAGGTTTCTTGTTTTTATTTTTCACCCTTTTAAACAGGTCTCTCTTTTCAAAATGTTATACACCTTCAGGAAAAAAGTACACAAATGTGTGAGTGCTCAGGCTATAGCCCTATATTCTGCCCTTTGTTAATTAGATAGACTTTAAAACAGCAAAATATAGAGATAAATATGTCACATTAGTGTTTGAATAGGCAACTACTTTCAAGTATAACATAAAATTAATTACTTCAAGTTAGCAGATAAAGCAAGTTAAAGTAATAATTTAAATGAAAGGCTAAAGTCTACAAGGCAAGGGAAGAGGAAGAGAGCACTATGTCTTAAGGTAAGGTAAGGTAAGGTGAAATCGCTGTCGTGTCCGACTCTTTGCAACCCCGTGGACTGTAACTTACTAGGCTTCTCCATCCATGGGATTCTCCAGGCAAGAATACTGGAATGGATTGCCATTTCCTTCTCCAGGGGATCTTCCTGACCCAGGGATCGAACCCAGGTCTCCCGCATTGGAGGCAGACGCTTTAACCTCTGAGCCACCAGGGAAGCTTAACTATGTCTTAAGAAACATATTATAAAATAAAACACAATAAACTGTTGAAATCGAGTTAAATACACATAATTTATCGTCTAAATCAAACTTTTTCTAAGCACAGTTTTCTAAAACCATATTCATAAAAAATGATCAAACACTTATTAGCTACATGTGCTTCTTTCAAAGTGAAAGTGAAAGCTGTTCAGTTATTTCCAACTCCTTGCTACCCCATGGACTATATAGTTCATGGAATTCTCCAGGCCAGAATACTGGAGTGGGTAACCTTTCCCTTCTCCAGAAGATCTTCCCAACCCAGGGATCAAACCCACGTCTCCCGCATTGCAAGCAGATACTTTACCAGCTGAGCCACCAGGGAAGCCCAAGAATATTGGAGTGGGTAACCAATCTCTTCTCCAGGGCAATCTTCCTAAGCCAGAAATCAAGTGGGGTCTTCTGCATTGCAGATGGATTCATTACCAACTGAGCTATCAAAGTCTATTTTAAATAGACCAGAAGCCAAGATGTGAAAAATAAAGAACTACACCTCGCTCATAAAAACATGTGGTCCCAGTGCTGGCTGCAGGCATTGCAGTGTGCAGGCATAGCATCCATCACTGCCACATCTGAGCTCAGAAAATGAGGAGACAAGCAGATTCACTGAGCTGGATGGGGTCTTAAAAACCCACGTATGCCTACTATGCCTCACTACCACCAGCTGCACTGTCACCATGCCAGAGGGGTAAATGATTTCCAAAATCTGTAACACAAAAGATGAGAAAGGAAAGTCATCTATTGCTCTCCTGGTACTATTCACTGGCTTTTGACATCTCACATGCAGGAAAATTCTTAATATATTCTAGATTTTACATGTATACGTGTGTGTGTGTGTGTGTGTGTGCATGTGCGTGCATGCATGTGTGGGTGCTCAGTAGTGTCCAGCTCTTTGCAACTCCATGGATTGTAGCCTGCCAGGCTCCTCTGTCCATGGCATTTACCGGGCAATAATACTGGCATGGTTGCCATTTCCTTCTCCAGGGGAATCTTCCTGACCCAGGAAGTGTCTCCTGCCCTGGCAGGTGGGTTCTTTACCAGCCTGATTTCTTTCAAAGGTTTCATGGTTATTTTTTGTCCAGTATGCAATTCTTGAGGAAAAAAAAATTCTCTACAATGAACATGGATTGCAAACAGGCGTTTGCAATACATATTTATACATATATATATATATATATTCCCAGGTGGCATTAGTGGTAAAGAACCTGCCTGCTAAGGAAGGAGATGCAAGAGACTCAGTTTCAATTCCCAGGTTGTGAAGATCCCCTGGAGAAGGAAACAGCAACTCACTCCAGTATTCTTGCCTGGAAAATCCTATAGACAAAGGAGCCTGGTGGGCTACTACAGTTCATGGGGTGACAAGACCACACACTACTGAGCATGCACACATGCACACATGGACACAAACACACACACACACACACACACACACACACACATATTCTGTATGTAATCCATGTTAATTGTAGTTTTGTTTTGTTTTTTTTTTTCAAGAATTGCATCCTGGACCAAAAACAACCATTATACCTTTGAAATAAATTGGGTTATTTGATTTCCACAGATGTGTAGATAGGTCAACCCTACCTAAAAATATATCACAACAAGACTGTATCTTGTTATTGACTTAGAAAAAAATCATCCTTGCTTTGTGGGAAATCTGAGTAGAAATATTTCCCCAGAGAAAGGAAAAAGCAAGTTCATTTCAGAGATGAGTTGGAAAAGATTCTCCTTCAGGGACTAAAGGGACCAAGAGCTGCTGTTGGCAGAGGAATAGGAAGATGCTAAGTACTTGTTACATAGTGCTGCACTGATTAATACAGATGTCTTGCCTGTTGATACCCGTGACTACCAGTGGGCACCAACTGACCTTCAGGCCAGATCATTAGCTCCAGGATAACCCACTCAGTCCTCTGCACAGGAACAGACACCAGCACAGCCAACATTGAGGGAAAGTGGGACAGATGGACACTGCAGACGATAAAACCACTACTTGAGGGTTTTTCACAAATCCTGGTTTCTGGACTACTTGCCTTAAGTCATTTGAGGTACTTGTTACAAGCGCAGATTTCGAAGTTTCGGATGGATCTGTAGAATGAGAAAGTATGGACTTTCTTTGAGGAACTGGAAACTTGACTACACATTCTGCGTGACTTTTATATTCACTAAAGCTAGGGAATCTGTGTACTTGTCTGTATGGATCAACTCAATGGATGCATTTAGGGACGGTGTTTTCAGGTAAATTATCTCTGTAGAGAAGAGTGATTGGAATTACAGCCTAAGCTGATTATAACCATGTCAGAGGCAAAGGGGCAAGCAATATGTAAGTCTAAAAATAAGTCTTCATATTAGAGTGAGAATGAAATTACATAGCACTCCCTGCATTTTCCAAGATAAGAGACATCTTTATAAACTCTCTGCTTAGTATATGTTTCCTAAATTTCTAGATAGGAGCTTAAGCCAATTAGAGTATGACCACTTACTCAGTTACAATGATATAAACAGTGCATGTAACTTAAGCTCATTCCCTTTTCGTTCTTCTACAAAAATTGAAAATACGTACATATCACTATTCATTAATAATTCTTTTACTCCTTCCTGCCACACTGGCAGACAAGAACGTTATAGCCACTGGAGATAAATGCTGGGTTTTTGGCAGTGGGTAATTCATTCTAGATAGAAAAAAAAATTGTATAAAAGTTCTACTTTCTTTGTTCTGATTTCATAAACATCAAGTAACTCCATGGTTACAAATTCAAGTTTTCTAAATTATTTCATACTTGGCAAATCTGTGTAGTAATGTAATGTAAACTATTTGTTGATATTATTTTATACATGAGTCGCCTGTGAGCTTAGTTTGTGTTAATTCCATTACATTAGCAACTTTCAACAGCTGTTTAATCATGTTTTATTTATGTTGGTGCAAAAGTAATTGCAGTTTTGCATTGTTGAACTTTGTGGTCTGATAGTGGGATACATTCTTAAATAAATGTGGTTATGTTGTACATCATTTTAATGTGCATTTATAGCTTTATGTTTTTTTCTAATGAGTTATTACTTGATGTTTATTTTATATTTACTTTAGACCAGGGAAATAGTGTTAGACAAAAGTAAATTTGAGCGATTTTTTAATTCAAGTTCAAAATGGGTCATAAAGCAGTGGAGACAACTCAAAACATCAACAACACGTTTGGCCCAGGAACTGCTAATGAATGTACAGCGCAGTCGTGGTTCAAGAAATTTTGCAAAGGAGACGAGAGCCTTGAAGATGAGGAGCATAGTGGCTGGACATTGGAAGTTAACAACTACCAACTGAGAGCCATCATTGAAGTTGATTCTCTTACAACTACATGAGAAGTTTCCAAAGAATTCATTGTCGACCATTCTATGGTCATTCACCATTTAAGCAAATTGGAAAGGTGAAAAATCTTGGTAAGTGGGTGCCTCATGAGCTGATCACAAATTTTAAAAAAATGGTTGTTTTGAAGCATCGTCTTCTTTTATTCTATGCAACAATGAACCACTCCTCGATCTGATTGTTATGTGTGGCAAAAAGTGGATTTTATATGACAACCAGCGAAGACCAGCTCAGTGGCTGGACAGAAAGGAGGCTCCAGAGCACTTCCAAATCCAAACTTGCTCAAAGAAAGGTCATGATCACTGTTTGATGGGCTGTTGCCCATCTGATCCACTACAACTTTCTGAATCTCAGTAAAACTATTGCACCTGAGAAGTATGCTCAGCAAATCAATGAGAAGCACCAAAAACTGCATTGCCTACAACCAGCACTGGACAGAAAGGGCCCCATTCTTCTCCATGACAACACCAGATTTCATGTCACACAACTAGTGTTTCAAAAGATGAATGAGTCAGGCTATTCAATATTGCTTCATCACCATATTCCTGACCTCTCACCAACTGACTACCACTTCTTTGAGCATCTTGACTACTTTTTACAGGAAAAATGCTTCCACAAAGAGTAGGAGACAGAAAATGCTTTCCAAGAGTTTGCTGAATCTTGATGCATGGATTTTTACATGACAGGAATAAAAATCTGATTTGTCATTGGCAAAAATGTGTTGATTGTAATCATTCTTATTTTGATTAATAAAGATGTGTTTGAGCCTAGTTATAATGATTTAAAATTCACTGTCTGAAACCACAGTTTCTTTCCCACCAACCTTAATAGATTTCTAGTCTAGTATATCACCTCCATTTGATGACCCAAGGAGTATAAGATTCTGGAATGATTTATAATATTTGCTTAGTATCTCTAGATAACATCATTACTAACTACACTGCTTAAATGCATTACTTCTTCTATTGTTTAAGAAACTGTTAAAGGCTTCATTGGTAAAAAAAAAAAAAAAACAACCTTGAACAGTACAAGATCAAAACAACACTGTGAAAATACTTTTGCACGGATCTCCATGCTAATAATAAAAAGAACTGTTTAAAGAGGTAACCACTCCTTTTTTCTCTTACCTTTACATTTGTAATGTGATAGTACATATATGGAAGTTTTGAGATGGATTATTTTATCCTACTTCTCTAGCAATAGAAAACAAACACTTCTTCTTAAAGAATATATGTCTCATATTGTTCATATAGAGTGCAATTTCCTTGTCCCTTCATGATGCACTTTAATGTTTAGAATCAAGGGCTATTTTTATTTATTCATTCATTGATTTTTTTCCTCCAGCAAACATTCATTCATTCATCCAGTGAGTATATTTAAGTACTTATGAGAATACCAGGCCCTGAGGATTCAATCAACTACAGGTGAAGTCTCCCCTCTATGTTATAATTCACAAAAGAAATAACACTAAAGAAATAAAGTTATAATTCACAAAAGAAATAATACTAAAGAAATAAAAGCAATAATTCACAAAAGAAATAAAACTAAAAACTAAAGGCTGAATGTATCCATTTCCTAAACTGAAAGCACTGGTCCACTATTTACTAGGCATCAGGCTGTGTTCTAGCTTTAAGATGGGTTTTAAATGTTCAGGTCATGTAACCTAGGTATTTCCATACCTACGTCTGTCTCCTTAAAAACTGATTCTGATATTTCTAGGGAAACAAGATTTGATCTCCTGCATGTGTCTGGTCTCTATTATATAATGTTGCACACCATATATAAAATATTAATATAGTACTTACATATAGTATACTTCTGAAGTGTGGTCTTTCTGATAGTTAGCTAGTGAAGACCCCTGAAGTGTACTTTCTCATTTAGGACAATTAACTGCCCTTAAAGTGTGAGCTACCTAGCCCAAATAGACAAGTCTATGTGTCAAAGTAAACAACAGACATTATAACAATGTGTCCTTATTCCTTCTACTCCTGATCCTTCCTTCCCATGTGTGAACACTGATCATATTCCAGACAAAATCCCATATCCGTCTATGAGCCTTTATGTTCCACAAGCCCTACTGCTTCCTTGGGGAAGATCAACCACCTACCAACAGTAGAAGTCTTTCCTCTTGCTCCTTTCCTGAACCTTAGGCCTGAAGTTTAATTCAGAACTTCAGTAGAACAGTTGTGTATGGTCAATTCTGCCCAGACGTTTAGGTTGTAAGTGGAACATGGGGCTTCAAAGTACGAGCAAGAGCTTCCTGATTGCATAAGTCAATAAATAACACACTTCCTATAGAAAAATATTTTTCAGAGCCCACAAAGTCTAATCTCACATCAGGGACTCTAGTCATATAGCATGGTTTGCCATGGTCCTCTACTTTTGTAGCAGATCTTGTTGGTCTTTTTCCTGTTCATGTTAAAATCTGGCACACCACAAAAAAGGAACTCACTCTTGGTTTCTGATGCTTTGCTCACTTAATAAGTAACATCCATAAGACAGTATGAAGAAACTCAAATGAACTTTTTGGCCAACCCTATATTAACGGATAGAAATCGCCTATTTACTGAGTATCAAACACTATTCTAGAATCTGGATGTTCACTAATATCTAAAACATTAAAGCCATATTCTTAGAATAATTTTTTTAACTATCAAACAAGAGACATAGACCTTAGATCATGCAATAAACAAGACTAAGATTTAAAGGCAAAAAAGAGGCTGAGCTTGGAAAGAGGATACAGATAGGTGAGAGGAACACCAGGAGAGTTTGAAGGCATAGACACAAAGGGAAGAGAATATTTCAACGTATTTTTAATGTAAATGAAAAGTGTAGCAAGTAGAGAAATAGAAAACGCTCATTAGATTGAATGACCTAGAGATTATCAGTGACCTTGTTGAGAACTATCTGGTGATATGACGGGAGTGATAGTGAATCCAGACTGAAATGTTCTGAGGAGTAAAGGAAGACAAAGAAGTAGATCTAGTGTGTAGAGACAGCACGTGGGCAAGGGAGCAAGAGAGCCGGGCTATGTGGGGGTGAGAAGATGACTATTTTATGGTTTGGTCTACAAGGGAAGATTTACACAGGTTTAAAAACAAATAATAGCTTTTTCTCGTATGCTTTTGGAAGCAAGTGCATGCTGCTGTCATCAATTTGATTGAGGGTCTCCCTATTTATTTTACCAAAAATCTTTGATTGAACTATTTTTATTTAATAGTGGTTTCTTAGATTAAAGGAGTGAGTAGGGAAGGATCATTCCAGTAAGACAGACTCGTATTTTCAAGAAGAGTAGTGGGATAAATATCCTGAAGTCTAAATGACTTATTAAATAGTGAGTTAGAGAAATAGATATCAAATAATGAAATCAGAGAGGAGGGAGCATCAATTCAAACTGGGTCAGAAAGACTTTCCCAGAGATATTTCTGTCTGAAAGACAAGTAAATGTATAACCAAAGAAGTGAAAGTCACTCAGTCGTGTCTGACTCTTTGCAACCCCATGGGATATACATTCTATGGAATTCTCCAGGCCAGAATACTGGAGTGGGTATCTGTTCCCTTCTCCAGGGGATCTTTCCAACCCAGGGATTGAACCCAGATCTCCTTCATTGCATATATAAATGTATAGCCAAGATATATAAGCAATATATTGCATATATAAATGTATAGCCAAAAACAGGGCAATTCTGAGAGAAGAATAGTATGCATCAGACTTGTGAGACTTCTTAATATATTGTGTATTCAGAAACCAGAAGTATGTGGATTCAACTCATGCAAAACTCCCTTTACCTGCTGTGGAGGAAGGAAAGTTTTAGAAGGAAAAGAAACAAAACTCTGTTAATTCAGGCCTTTGTGGCATAAGCCACAGAATTTGACCTCTATCTTGAAAAATCTGGGAATTCATTTAGGTATTTTAGAAGAATGACCCCATCATCATAATATCTATAAAAATTAATTTACAACCATCTTTTTTTTTTTTTTTTTTTTTTTTCCTACACCACACAGCATTCAAGATCTTAGTTCCCTGACCAGGGATCAAACCCACACCCCTAGGAGGGCAAGTATGGAGTCTTAACCTCTAGACCACCAGGGAAGTCCCAAAGGTTAATTTATATTGAGGACTTATACTGTACCATGCACACTTTCAAGCACTGTACATGCCGTATCTCATTTAATACTTTTAACCACTCACAGAGAAAGTAGAAATTTTATCCCCAAGTTAGTCATTTGGAAATGAGTCTATTGCTTACAGCATTCATGCTTAGAACTGAATGCCAGAAACTTCACCAATGCTGCCCAAAATAGCCAGCCATCTTAGCCCCACATTCTCTCATAGATGGGTTCTGTGGGGCCCTGCCTGCTTCTTTACATTGCTCCTGTCTGCAGCAAAGCCTCCTAAGTGAGCTTTCAGTTTCTGGATTGTACTCTTGTGTTCAAATTACTGCCAGAGGCTGTCCATTCTCTGTCTTAGCATGAATTCAAAATGAGGGACACTCTCCAAATAGAGGATAGGTTTATTAGAATATTCTAAGAGTCTAAGAGCCCACACTATATATGGCAAATAGCCTCTACACCCTCCAAACCCAGCACACAAACATAAGACAAAATGTGACACTCTTAATAACTTTTTTCATAAAAGAGTGAAATAGTACAGAATATGGCAAACTATGGAAAATTGTTGCTGTTATTGTTTAGTTGCTAAGCCATGCCTGATTCTTTGCGACTCTATGGACTGTCGCCCACCAGGCTCCTCTGTCCATGGGATTTTCCAGGCAGGCATACTGGAGTGAGTTGCCATTTCCTACTCCAGGGGATCTTCCTGACCCAGGATCTAACCTGGGTCTCCTGTGTGTCTCCTACATTGCAGGAAGATTCTTTTACTGCTGAACCACCAGGGTAGCCCCAAATAATATTAAAAACATGTATATTTGGAGTCACATGATCCAAGATGAGATCCTAGCTCTGCCATGTAGAAACTGTGATTTCTAAAAGTCACTTAAGTTTTAAGATTTAACTTGCTCTTTTGTAAAATAATTTAATGATGACATGTGGACTAGACATCATACCTAGATAGAGCAGGGGGAAAAGAGTGCTGATTTTTAAAAGGCAACAGTTTCTACATTCTAGGGCCTACGCTAAAATTTGGATTGCATAAGCTTTTTATGTGAATATTTAGAGATATGGTGACAAGGCCAGGACTTAGCTAATGTTTCTTTTATAACACATGAATATAGAAAGTAATCCATGTGTGTAAGATTGGATTGGAACAATTCTATTTAAGGGGTGGGAGAGAAGAATTACTAAGGAATATGAGGAAGTTTGGAAAGTGATGAATATGTTCATTATTTGATGTGTTGTTGTTTTCATAGGTATATACATAAGTCAAGTGCTAAGTTCTAAGTTGCTTCACTCAAGTCTGACTCTATGAGCCCTTGGACTGCAGCCTGCCAGGCTTCTCTGTCCCTTGGATTCTCCAGGCAAGAATACCAGAGTGGGTTGCCATTTCCTTCTCCAGGGGCTCTTCCCAACCCAGGGATCGAACCCGAATCTCTTTTGTCTCCTGCATTGGCAGGCAGGTTTTTTACCATTAGCGCCACCTGGAAAGTCCATACATAAGTCAAAACTCATCCAATTATACACTTTACATATGTGTGGTTAATTGTTTACAAAGTGGATGAGATAATAACACTTTAAAAAAGAATTCTGTTGAATAAAAGGTACGATGATCTTTTCGTTTGAAAAAATAATTATGATATCTTTCTTGTTAACTTCTGCTAGTGCCTTAGAAAGGTTTCGTTGAATGTGCCAAGTAAGAGGTAGATTTTTATCTTATTTGAAGCCAAGGGGTATCTCAGATTTGCAGAACAGGGAGAAAGCTGAGGGGGGTCACTCTAAGAATGGCACACTGGAACTCTTAGGAGCCAGTTAAGTTTTCCTTTTCCGCTTTATAATTAATTCCATTTGTTATCTTAAAGATTTACTGAAGTCTGTTTGTTGCACAGCCTTGCCTTATTGCGACTGAAGAGAAAGACCTGATCTTCAGGCCGGAGCAGACCACGGAACCAGGGTTACGTCTGAGAGGAGCAGTTCCCAGAGGCTCAGGGGAGCCGAGTGACAAAACCAAAGGAGTCTAGTGAAGGGACGAGATACGCCACAGCCAGGAAACGATAGAGCCTTGTCGGAACTCTTCAGAAATAACCAAGGGCGAGTTGGACCTGTGCTCCTGAGAGATGGAGCTGTAGCTGACACCGTTGGTGCCCTCTGAGTCCCCAGGGACTGGTGCACAATGCCTGCAATCGCCTCCCAGCTTCATGCACTTTGCAGCTGACTGCTCCTATCCGCCCCTCTTAGATGCGTAGCTCTTGCCCTTGTAGGAACCGGAAGTGCCCGAAGCTCCGCGAATTTCCGCCTGGAGCCCAGCCAGGACCCATAACAATGACTGATTAGCATGAGAAATTCAGAAGCTTGTCTCTTCTGCCTCTAGTCTGGATAATTCCAGGGTGTTATTACATTAGTAGCCTGTCCTAGTAGTTCAGACGGTAAAGCGTCTGCCTACAATGCGGGAGACCCGGATTCGATCCCTGGGTCGGAAAGATCCCCTGGAGAAGGAAATGGCAACAGAACTCCTTACAGAGCTCCTTAAGAACTTAGGGCTGAGTTTTGGTTTCCACTGAAATCACACAACTGTTTGCTTCTTCCCTCTCGGCTTCTCCTGCTTTCTCCCGGAGAGACTTAACAAATCACTTGCAACTGAATCCTTGCCTCGGGGACTGCTTCTGCGAGGGCTAACAGAAGACCAGACTCTGCTAGGAGTGATCCCTGATACCCATTCGAAGAGCAAAGGAACGTTAGACTCCATTAACTAGAGAACTTAGGGACCTTGGGTTTAATTACATAAAGCCTAACACACAGTTGACAGTTGCTAATGACATCTCCTGGCACACTCCCCCCACCTCCAAGTTTCCGTGTGGAACCTGAAATTAATTAAGTCCTTGTTCTCCCTCAATACAAGGTTCATAATTTGGGGACTGACTTACAGTTTTATGGGAATAAAAAGACACTATCAGCAAAAGCCTTTTTTTCTTAAGTGCTACTTTTTAAAAGGGCTTCCCAGGTGGTGCTAGTGGTAAAGAATCCACCTGCCAATGCAGGAGAGGTGAGAGATGTGGGTAAAACTACAAACATACACAGGTAAAAATATTTAAATCATATATAAATAGATTTCAGGTGTGACAATATTTCATAAATTAAAATTTGGAGAATTTTTTCAAAATAAATTACAAATTCAAAACTATTTACTGTATATTACTTGTATTTTTAATTATAATTGTCTTTCTTTGCATGATGACTATCTGAACAACTAGACTCAAAGTTCTTGTTATTTCAAGGAAAGCAAATAATGATGTTTGCCAAGTTAAAAGAGACAACATATTATATATCAGCTTACACAAAACACAAACTTTTTATTTTCTTCCTTCCTGCCAATAAAATGATCACCTCTTGTATTAATCATGTTTGAATATATGTAAGTAGTAATTATGTGTGTAGTCCTTACTGTTTATTACAAGTATGTTTTTATTAACTACTTTGCAAAGCTGAACATGAAATTAGTATCCTTAATATATCCATTCTCTCCTTTCTCCTTCCTCTCTTTTCTGTTGTTAGCCACAACACTAAAAGCCTTTTAAATATAAATTCTTAGTGTGATATAATACTTTTCTTTTTAATACACTGGTTTATTATTACTCATTATCAATCCAGTTATTGACATAAATGGAGATTTCATTTCAACTGCATTATTACACATTGTTTTGTATGGATTGGTTTGTACCGTAAATATTTTTATGTTATCAGATTATGACAAAATACAGTTCTCTCTTATGAGTTTTCATCATTCTGGAAAAACAGACATGACTAAAAGCCCTCAAGTTGAAAATAAAAAGAATTTAGTATGTTTGTAAATGTTATAGTTAATAATTAACAAACCCACAAGTGTATCTTACATTTTGAAACTGGTTTCCAAGGCACATGAGGATTACCTTGGAGTGCCTCTATTTTCTTTTTTTTTAGGACAGAGTAAGAAAGAAAGGCATCTGTATCTCTACATGTGATATTAAATATTTTAAAACCACTACCTGTGATATAGAGTTTTATTATCCCAGGCCATGGCATTTAATTCTGCTGGCCAATTGTGCTAC
The DNA here is from genome assembly GCA_006410935.1 of Redunca redunca. Classification (NCBI taxonomy): domain Eukaryota; kingdom Metazoa; phylum Chordata; class Mammalia; order Artiodactyla; family Bovidae; genus Redunca; species Redunca redunca. The sequence continues at coordinate 360,576 of SJYQ01001193.1, forward strand.
CATAGGAGTTCATTTGCTGGCTTTAGCTGCCATTCATGCTGTTCCTAGAAATAACATTTTCCTGCACTGCCAAAATAGCACATGGGCCAGTGATGGATAAGATGGACTTCACAGTTAAGCCATCTGCTTGCTGGCTTCTCTGATTTCTCTGTTTCTCCCTCTGCTCTGCTGCACAGCTTAAGGGTGGCTGCCATTTAGAAGGGAGATCAGACCAGGAGACTACTCTCTACCACATTTCCTGGATTATTTTAACTAATAACTTCCCAGGCTGAAAGGTAAAGTTTTGCACATGGTATCCTTTGCTGGGTCATTAATGCTTGGAAGAAGTTAAATATATCTAAACAAGTTGATACTCACAGAAAAACACCAGGCAGGGAATTGAAATGAAGATTCTTATTGTGAAACAAAAACTACTGAATCTCTTAGATTCCAGTTCTACTGATGAAATATCTGTCTGCCTCGTTAGAATAGTTTCAAACCAACAATGAAGTAGAAGAAATAGTTAGAAAAATAACCCTTTTTATTTTCTTATCCAACTTTTTTCCTTTTTGTACTACACCAAAAAACAAACAAACAAACAAACAAAAACAAACCCCACTAGAAAACATGCTTACTTTGTTACAATGCCTTTCTGAGAGTTAGCAATATGATGCCTGAAGATTGAATTTAATATATCTCATCTTTTCTCTCATGAAGTAGAATTACTTAGCTGATTATCTTCTTTTTCTCTTTTTAATACATTTTTCTAAACCACTGGCCTGTTCCCTGGGGGTTTCCATAGCAAAGTATGGTAGCCATTGATGCATTCAAGAGTAGTACCTATCAATCCATTGTAATTCAATAATTTAGGCCTATGATTATGTATTGATTTAGAGATTAAAGTAGAATCACCACTTTCTCTTAGAATTTTTCCTGTTGGCAAAGGAAAGTTCATGGGCTTTGGAAAACTACGTTAGCTTTAGTTATTGTTTGAAAAATTCAAGAATATTTTGAAAATGTTTATTTACCCCAAGAATAGCACAAGTATTTTTTATTATGTAAAATAAAAAATATTCCTATACTCAGAAATGATAGACTTAATTCAATCAAGACAAATTCATCAACAGTAATGGCATATTTTACAGAATATGTGTAGGTAGCTCAGCTGGTAAAGAATCTGCCTGCAATGCAGGAGACCCTGGTTTGGTTCCTGAGTAGGGAAGATCCGCTGGAGAAGGGATAGGCTACCTATTCCAGTATTCTTTGGGCTACCCTGGTGGCTCAGCTGGTAAATAATCCACCTGCAATGTGGGAGACCTGGGCTGGATCCCTCGGCTGGGAAGATCTCCTGGAGGAGGATACCACTCTAGTATTCTGGCCTGGAGAATTCCATGGACTGTATGGTCCATGGTGTCTCAAAGAGTCAGATATAGATGTCTCCCATTAAAGTACCCAGACACAGTCAAGCAATAGAAATAGAATTGCTCTCCATTCAAAATGCAAGTTAGAAATAGGAGAGAATTTTTAAATGCTAATCTGGACTTAGCATAATATATAGTCTAACTTTCTTCTATAACTCAAAAGCCATATATATGAAAAAAAATTTTTTTCTGCCTCACATAGGCAGTAAGTCTTATTATTCACTTTAAGAAAGCAGTTCTGTTCTGTGGAGTCTCTAAGATACATTTTGCACCTGAAACTAAAAGAACTAAAAGCTGGGGAAAGAAAAACCTTGTTATATTTGGTTAAGGTTAGATTATTCTCTGATTCTACATCATTTACTTTTGATTAGCCTTGATTGTCCTTATATTTAGGACAGAAGACCTGTATGAGATGGAATAATATGTAATAATGAAGAACAGACATTTGTACAACACTTGTAAGAACATTTTTCCCTAAACAATTCAAGTACTATTTTTTTGACTGTTGACTATCAAAAAATATCCTTAACTTGTGTTTACAAATTCATGGATGAGTTAAAAAACAAAAAATGTTGACCTGGAGAAGCCAGACACAACAGAAGGCATGCTCTATGATTCTATTTTTATAGTTTAAAATCAGGAAAACTTTTCTGGTATTTGTTATTATGATAGAGCTCACCCTTGGATGGGGACTGTGAGAAGAAGGTACCCTAAGAAGGATTTCTAGGGTCCTGGTAGTAACCTATTTTCTGATATGATTGTAAGAGTGCATTCACTTTGTGAAGATTCATAGAACTATGTATTTACAATGCGTGCCATTTTCAGAAAAAGGAGAGATAAAAGCAAAACCCAAATATTCTAAAAGTTTTTGCTAAATTAATATTGCAAGTCTTTAAAAGGAACTCATACTAAATTTACAGTTTTAATAATTTAGCAGGCTTATGACCAAATTTTATTACTTAAAATCCTAAAAGGCAAAATAGGAAATAAAAATTGCTCAGGCTCGTACTCATAAAAATCCACAAAGCAATAAATATGGAGAGTCATTTATTTTTGAGAAAAGAAAACACACTCCATGTTTCCCATGGAATGTGTGCAATGAACTTTTCCAGAGACAACTGAAAGTTTGGTAAGTACCGAAACTGTAAATTATACAGAGTCAAATTTGTTTTTTAATTTGTAGAGTACTATGAGAAGGATAATTGAATACTCTCAAAAGGTTTATGAATTCTCTAAATATTTCAGGTTTCTAAGGAAACTAATTGCTTAAGATACCGCTGAGCCTGAAAACCTCTTGGGTTACAATAAAAGGATCCTAGTTACAAATACACAAATGCTGTTCACTGTAAGTGAACAACAGGGTATTTATAAATGTCTGAATGACTGAAAGTTTAATTTTGCATATATATATTTGATCTCATGTTGACTAATAATGTGTCAGGTGAGGTAATTATTAATATTATAAGAAAAACTGAGCTATAATATAACCCTCAAAGAACAAATGCTACTTGCTTGTGATCACTGCTGTTAATTTTTTAGAAGTGTTTATTTCAAAGCTAGAAGGGATTTGAGTGGTCCATCTTTTTTTTTTCCTTCCACAGCTATAGAGCCTCAAACCTGAAAGTTCACACATCAGGTAAATCACATGTTTAACTCAGATCTCCTAATAACTTGTCCAATAAACTCATATGCTCCCAAAGAAAAATGTTTTGAGATACTGAAGTGAATTTATGTTATATTATGACTTCTCAGAGACATTACTTTGCCAATAAAGTTCTGTCTAGTCAAGGCTATGGTTTTTCCAGTAATCATGTATGGATGTGAGAGTTGGACTGTGAAGAAAGCTGACCACCGAAGAATTGATACTTTTGAACTGTGGTGTTGGAGAAGACTCTTGAGAGTCCCTTGGACTGCAAGGAGATACAACCAGTCCATTCTAAAGGAGATCAGTCCTGGATGTTCATTGAAAGGACTGATGCTAAAGCTGAAACTCCAATACTTTGGCCACCTCATGCGAAGAGTTGTCTCGTTGGAAAAGACTCCGATGCTGGGAGAGATTGAGGGCAGGAGGAGAAGGGGACGACAGAGGATGAGATGGCTGGATGGCATCATCGACTTGATGGGGATGAGTTTGGGTGAACTCTGGGAGCTAGTGATGGACAGGCAGGCCTGGCGTGCTGCGATTCATGGGGTCGAAAGAGTTGGACACGACTGAGCAACTGAACTGAACTGATGACTTCTCCTCTATTTGTATTCTAACTGAGGGAGTTTAAAGGTTTGGGGGTTTGGTTTTTGGTTTTTTAGTTTGTATAAAGTCCTATTTGGCAGCCTAGTGTGGACTGGCATGGGATAGCTGTTCGTCCAACCGTGTTAGGCAGCCCCTTATGGTCCTCTCTGAATCACTAAAACTTTTTAGCGCACAGCTTGAAAACAAATTCATTCTAAAAGTTATTGCTGGCATTCTAGTATTCTAAGGAAATAACCTGATTCACAGTTATAACAAAACTCTTCTAAAGCAGAGTCGGAAACAAGAAAGTGATTCACTAAACAGGATTTGGTGTCCAAGAGTATGAATCTGTCTCCATGGAAACAAATTATTTTACATGAGAATCAAATATTTGTCCATGGGCAGAAAATGTTGGTTGTTTCAAGACAACTGGAAATACTGATTATATTTTTAACTGTATTAAAGATATCTGTCTTTCTCCTAAAAGTAGATCCTATGCTTTCTAAGCACCTAATGGTCTCCTGGTAGGACAGATATCATAGCAAAGATACAATGCAGTTATCTCTTTTGGAAATTGTACTTGTTTTTCCTGGAATCAGACCACTGAAATTCCATGTTAATCAATGAGTTAAGTGTTACCAGATAGAGATATGATTTTTTTTTTTTTAATAAAGGAGCTCATTTAAAAGTTGTGTTTGAGATTACTACAATTTTGGATATGTCCAATTGAGTTTAATTTCCCTCTTTTCATCACCTTCAGGATAGTATATCTCACACATTCTTTACCAGTAAGGAGCAAAACCTTGCTTACTGATATCACAATCAAAACCCAGCCATTTGTTAAACAGATATTATTAGGTTCCAGGATCTTTGGAGGGGCAATTGAATTGCACAATTGTGATTTGTTAAATACCATGGCAGTATCTGGAATAGATGTGGATAACAATACACTCTAGATATTAAACTCAAGCAGATGGTGTGAGATTTAGAGAATGAAAAGCATATTACTCCAATGCATACTGTATGACAGTATTAAGTGATAATCAATCAGCAATAATCATAAATAATAATTAATCTGTTACATTTTACTTGAAAAGGGGAGCATTATATAAACATGCATATTGCCAATCCAGGTGCTAGGCTCTTATTTAGATTGAGTCTTATTTAGATTTAGTCAACTCTTTTTTGCTTAATTTCTAAATCCAGATGGTTTGTTGGATCAATGTGCCACCTGATCCCTCTTTGTTCTTATCATTTGTAAAACTGTTTTGTTTTATATTGGAGTACAGCAGATTAACAATGTGATAATTTCAGGTGGACAGCATAGGGTCTCAGCCATACATAGAAATGTATCCATTCTCCCCCAAACTCCCCTCCCATCCAGACTGCCACATAACACTGAGAAGTGTCCCCTGTGCCATACAGTAGGACCTTGTTGATTATCCTTTTTAAATATAGCAGTTTGTATATGTCTGTCCCAAACTCCCTATCTCTTCCTCTCATTCTTTGCCCCTGGCAACCATAAGTTGATGCTCTAAGTCTGTGAGTCTGTTTCTGTTTTGTAAATAAGATCATTTGTATCATTTGTACCATTTGTAAAAATAACAATTTGTCATGAAAATATTTTGACTTGTTACTGGCAGTTTTCACTAAATCTCTCACTGAAGTTATATAAGCTATTTTTAATATCCAAACTAAAGTAAATAAGAACTCAAAACTTGATTAAGTCCTAAATTAACCAGAAAGTTGACACCCAAAAGGTTAAACCCAGGTCAAAAATGACTCATATATGCACATAGTGCATTGTTATAAGTTTCTCAAAAAAATAAAAAGCTGAATCTTCTCAAGGTATAGCAAGTTCTGTAAAAAAATCCAAAGTCATATTTTGAGGCATTTTTTATGGACCCAGACAACATCAGGATAGATTAAAATTCTGCATTAAAATACCATTATTTCATCTTGCTAAACTTCTGGGACTAACCTGATTCAAATGTAAAGAAGGTTGATGACATGACAAAACTTTTCCACTGTTGCAGAAAAAGCTGTTATTATCTGATAAACAGTTTATAAGGCTTTGCACCTTTCTTTGTATTTTTATTCTAATTAGGTTTTAGAAGATTGTTTATTGTATCCATTTGGAAGAATGTGTCTCATGCTGTGCCCTTCATTAAGAAGATTAAGTACTTGATCAATCCTTAACCTCTTAGTGTGTCTCATTAGTTTGGTAATTTATTCATCAAAAATACACTCTGAGATGTGTTGGGATTGAAGCTCTGGTGTTGATCCAAAAAAGCATGCTGTGAACCTCATCACTTAATGTACCTGCAGAAGGAGAAGGACTGAGATCCCTCTATAATATGAGAAATATAGAAATGCTTATATCTGCTGCCTATCCAAATGAATGATTTTGAGATTTGTTGTTGTTGCTCAGTTGCTCAATCATGGTTAACTCTTTGTGACCCCATGGGCTGTAGCCCTCTGAGCTCCTCTGTCCATGGGATTTCCCAGGCAAGAATATTGGAGTGGGTTGCCATTTCCTTCTCCAGGGGATCTTCCCAACCCAAGAACCCAACCTATGTCTCCTGCATTGGCAGGCAGATTGTTTACCACTAAGCCACCAAGAAAGCCCCTTGCCTGCATGTAAATCTTTTAGAGGTAAAGATATAGTAGCACTCTAGCATGTGGATACATCTATTAAAAAAAAGAAGAATTCTAGTAACTATTTGAATCAGCATTTCTTTTTCAATGGATTCTTTTAAAGATTAAAGTAATATAAAAGAAACGTCTCTGAAACCATCTTAAAATTTTTAATGTATTGATTTGCCCCTCAATTTGATAAAGGAGTAATATACTTTATATATGACTGTGTACATTCTACATACACACACAGTGAAAGAGAAAAGCAATTACATATTTCAAATTCGAGGGAAACAAAAATTCACACACACAAGCATATACATACACACACAGCTTTTAATTAAGTTGCACTATTTCAGCCTCCTTTATCTCAGGGACATTATAGTCAGAAATGGGGCTATCTGGTAGCTCAGATAGTAAAGAATCTCCTTGCAATGCAGGAGACCCAGGTTCAAAACCTGAGTCAGGAAGATATCCTGGAGAAGAGAATGGCTATCCACTCCAGTATTCTTGCCTGGAGAATTCCATAGACAAAGGAGCCTGGTGGACTACAGCCCATAGGTTCACAAAGAGTTGGGCATGATGGAATGACGAACATTTTCACACTTTCACACATAGTCAGAAATAAATGTCAACAGTTTTGGAAGATTTGGCTACAGCAATCAGACTAGAAAAAGAAATAAAAGGAATCCAAATTGGAAAAGAAGTAAAACTACCACTGTTTGCAGATGACATGATCCTCTACATAGAAAACCCTAAAGACTCCACCATAAATTGCTAGAGCTAATCAATGAATATAGTAAACTTGCAGGATATAAAATCAACACACAGAAATCCCTTGCATTCCTATACATTAATAATGAGAAAATAGAGAAATTAAGGAAACAATTCCATTCACCATCTCAATGAAAATAATAAAATACTTAGGAATATATCTACCTAAAGAAACTAAAGACCTATATATAGAAAACTGTAAAACACTGGCAAAAGAAATCAAAGACACTAATAGATGGAGAAATATTCCATGTTCATGGATCAGAAGAATTAACATAGTGAAAATGAGTATACTACCCCAAAGCAATCTACAGATTCAGTGCAATCCCTATCAAGCTACCAACGGTATTTTTCACAGAGCTAGAACAAATAATTTCACAATTTGTATGGAAATACAAAAAACCTCGAATACCCAAAGCAATCTTGAGAAAGAAGAATGGAACTGGAGGAATCAACCTGCCTGACTTCAGGCTCTACTACAAAGCCACAGTCATCAAGACAGTATGGCACTGGCACAAAGATAGAAATATAGATCAATGGAACAAAAGAGAAAGAGATAAATCCAAGCACCTATGGACACCTTATCTTTGACAAAGGAATCAAGAATATACAATGGATTAAAGACAATCTCTTTAAGAAGTGGTGCTGGGAAAACTGGTCAGCCACTTGTAAAAGAATGAAACTAGAACACTTTCTCACACCATACACAAAAATAAACAAAATGGATTAAAGATCTAAATGTAAGACCAGAAACCATAAAACTCTTAGAGGAGAACATAGGCAAAACACTCTCTGACATACATCACAGCAGGATCCTCTATGACCCACCTCCCAGAATATTGGAAATAAAAGTAAAAATAAACAAATAGGATCTAATTAAAATTAAAAGCTTATGCACAACAAAGGAAACTATAAGCAAGGTGAAAAGACAGCCTTTGGAATGGGAGAAAATAATAGCAAATGAAGCAACTGACAAACAACTAATCTCAAAAATATACAAGCAACTTATGCAGCTCAGTTCCAGAAAAATAAATGACCCCATCAAAAAATGGGCCAAAGAACTAAATAGACATTTCTCCAAAGAAGACATACAGATGGCTAACACATGAAAAGATGCTCAACATCACTCATTATCAGAGAAATGCAAATCAAAACCACAATGAAGTACCATTTCACACATGTCAGAATGGTTGCGATCCAAAAGTCTACAAGCAATAAATGCTGGAGAAGGTGTGGAGAAAAGGGGACCCTCTTACACTGTTGGTGAGAATGCAAACTAGTACAGCAACTATGGAGAAAAGTGTGGAGATTCCTTAAAAAATTGCAAATAGAACTGCCTTATGACCCAGCAATCCCACTGCTGGGCATACACACCAAGGAAACCAGAATAGAAAGAGACACATGTACCCTAATGTTCATTGCAGCACTGTTTATAATAGCCAGGACATGGAAACAACCTAGATATCCATCAGCAGATGAATGGATAAGAAAGCTGTGGTACATATACACAATGGAGTATTACTCAGCCATTAAAAAGAATAGATTTGAATCAGTTCTAATGAGGTGGATGAAACTGGAGCCTGTTATACAGAGTGAACTAAGCCAGAAAGAAAAATGCCAATACAGTATACTAACACAAATATATGGAATTTAGAAAGACGATAACGATAACCCTGTATATGAGACAGCAAAAGAGACACAGATGTATAGAACAGTTTTTTGGACTTTGTGGGAGAGGTCGAGGGTGGGATGATTTGGGAGAATGGCATTGAAACGTGTATAATATCATATGTGAAATGAATAGCCAGTCCAGGTTTGATGCATGATACTGAATGCTTGGGGCTGGTGCACTGAGAAGACCCAGAGGGATGGTACGGGGAGGGAGGTTGGAGGGGGGTTCAGGATGGGGAACACGTGTATACCTGTGGTGGATTCATGTTGATGTATGGCAAATCCAATACAATATTGTAAAGTAATTAACCTCCAATGAAAATTAATACATTTATATTTTTAAGAAAGAAATAAATGTGTATCAAACACACAGACAGACACACATTTGCATCTGTATTTTTATTTACGTTGACAACTTTGAATCTCAATCTGAGGCACTTATAATCAAAAATCTTCAAATCCAAGCTTTCCTAATATGAAGCCAAATTAAACTTTTCTATCATAACCGAGTGCTATGTGGTCCTTAAAATGCTATTCAGCTCAGAAGCATTATCTTTTTAGTGTGCAATTAATCTTTTCTTTTCTCATTTTGGTAGACACATGCCCATCTGCTACTCATCATTCTTACTACTTAGCAAAGCAAGGGAAGTGTTGTCTCAGTGTTTCAAGCCTCACCTTGATAATATCTGAGAAATCCTGCCAATCCTGTAAAAAGGAAAGAGAAAGAAGAGAAAAGGGGAAGAGAAAGGGAAGGCAGGGTCAAAAGCAAAAACCAAGCAAGTAAGGATGTTGCTTTGATTCAGACTATTGCAACAGGGCTTCCCAGTTGGCACTAGTGATAAAGAACCTGCCTGCCAATGCCGGAGCTGTAAGAGATGCAAGTCAATCCCTGGGTGAGGAAGATCCCCTGGAGAAGAGCATGGCAACACACTCCAATACTCTTGCCTGGAGTAATCCCATGATTACAGAGGATACTGGATACTGGCAGGCTATCATCCATGGGGTTGCATAGAATCAGACACAACTGAAGCAACTTAGCACACACATCACAAAAGGGAGATCCAACATCAGTGTCTGATTTTGCCTTAGACTTTCCCAGGGAGAAAAGATAAGTTAAAAATGAGGTGATATACAGGCGCAGTCATTATACAATTAGGGAAATCCCAGTCAGTTAGACACAAAGGAAATATTTATCCCCTTGTCTAGTTAGTTTCAAGAGGGACAAACACTACAAACACTTCTAACCTCTGCTAACCATTCATGAGACAAAGAATGAGAAGTCAAGGTGTCAATGACTGGCTTTGTCGATAGGTTTGTTGCTGAAACTGGCCTCTGTTCACCAGTGCCAAATAGAAACATGGATACAGATTTTTGGGTAAAGTAAAAAAGCAGCGTAGCTTTTATTGGTTTTATTGGCCAGACAATGGGGCCACAGCAAACTAATGCCCTCAAGACTGTGTGAGTCACCCTGGAGTGGGTAGTGAGGGATTTTAGAGTGTTCAAGGAGTAGTGTCTGATCAGCTTACAGATCATTCTCAAATTGGTTGGCATCAAGGTGAAGTTTGAAGCATCATCAACCTACTTGTTTCAAGCAGTCTAGGGTCCAGGTTCTTGTGGTCAGCAGTTTTTATCTGGAGGGTGTCTGCTTCCTGTAAAAAACAGCTTAGTGATGTGTGTCAGGCCTCTAGCTATATCATTCAGGAACTGGACTTGGGTGACTTTGGTATGTAGCAGAATTACAGTCTAAATTGTTACCAGTTCCCAGCCCAGTAGCTATACTTTGTTTCTGCATCGTGACATTTCCCAATCGTTAACTATTGGGTCAGCATTTTACTTCAAAAGACAAGGACACAGGGGCTTCACATGGTTTCAGGTTGAGGCAAAAGAAGGAAAGGTCCTCGAGTGGTGTTGTTACAAGGAAGCAAGGCAATCATCTGGGAATCTGACAGGAGTCATGAGAAAGTATGGACATATTGATTCATGTGCTTATCTTATCTGATTCATGTGCTTCTCAGAGGAAAGCTTTTTCCCACAACACAAAAAGGGGATTTCGAGTAAAACAAAAACTGAGAGGGACTCTCTTAACAATCATAATTTTCCAAAGTATGAGGCTCAGGTGACATTCAACCTGTCCACAAGACAAAAGTAAAAGAAAAAAAAAAAAAAAAAAACAGAATTCTATTAAGAACATAACTTTTTTACTCTTTGTTAAATTTGCTCTGAGATAAAGCTTTATCTCAAAACGTTTTTGTAAATATTTAGATACCTATTAATTCTTTAATTTCCTTTTAAATTTAATTTTGTCTTTTGATTTCACTCTCATATTTTATATGTAAATCCATTTCCACATGCTATAGCCAACAATATACTAAAAACATCATTTTTAACATGTTTATTTTCTTAACATCTCTTTCCACATGCAATTAAATTTACTATAGATATTTTATAATTAAAACTAAATCATGCCTTCAGAGTCATGGCAAAATTTTATCAATAAAGTAGATCAATAATTTTCTTTGTTCAAATAAAAACTTTAGGCTCATAGGACTTTTGTATATTTATACAATTAGATGCTTTAAGAACCAAGATGAGAACTCAGATTAACTGACTCTTACTGTAACTCTGTTGCATTATGGTATATTTGTAGTCACATTTTTAAAATGGAAGGCAATTTTCTCTTCTAACCATTCAGTTCAGTGCTGTTCAGTCGCTCAGTCGTGTCCAACTCTTTGCGATCCCATGAATTGCAGCACACCACACCTCCCTGTCCATCGCCAACTCCCGGAGTTTACCCAAACTCATGTCCATCAAGTCAGTGATACCATCCAGCCATCTCATCCTCTGTCGTCCCCTTCTCCTCCTGCCCCCCAATCCCTCCCAGCATCAGGGTCTTTTCCAATGAGTCAACTCTTCACATGAGGTGGCCAAAGTATTGGAGTTTCAGCTTTAGTATCAGTCCTTCCAATGAACATCCAGGACTGATCTCCTTTAGGATGGACTGGTTGGACCTCCTTGCAGTCCAAGGGACTCTCAAGAGTCTTCTCCAACACCACAGTTCAAAAGCATCAGTTCTTGGCCCTCAGCTTCCTTCACAGTCCAACTCTCACATCCATACATGACCACTGGAAAAACCATAGCCTTGGCTAAATGGACCTTTGCTGGCAAAATAATGTCTCTGTTTTTTAATATGCTATCTAGGTTGGTCATAACTTTCCTTCCAAGGAGAATGCATATTTTAACTTCATGGCTGCAATCACCATTTGCAGTGATTTTGGAGTCCCCCCAAAAATAAAGTCTGACACTGTTTCCACTGTTTCCCCACCTATTTCCCATGAAGTGGTGGGACTAGATGCCATGATGTTAGTGTTCTGAATGTTGAGTTTTAAGCCAGCTTTTTCACTCTCTTCTTTCACTTTCATCAAGAGGTTTTTTAGTTCCATTAGGACAGATTAAAACTAGAATAAACAGGGCATAAGCTATCACTATTACCTTGCTTCCTTATAACAACACCAAAAACAGACCTTTCCCTCTTCTGCCTCAACTGAAGCCATGTGAGCCCCAGTGTCTTTGTCTTCTGAAGTAAAATACTGACTCAAGAGTTAATGACTGGGAAATGTGATGATATAGAAACATATATATATGAGAGTTGGACCATAAAGAAGGCTGAACACAGAAGAATTGATGCTTTTGAACTGTGGTGTTGAAGAAGACTCTTGAGAGTCTCTTGGACTGAAAGGAGATCAGACCAGTCCATCCTAAAGGAAATCAATCCTGAATATTCATTAGAAGGACTGATGCTGAAACTGAGGCCTTAAGACTTTGGCTACGTGATGTGAAAAGCCAGCTCATTAGAAAAGACCCTGATGCTGAGAAAAATTGAAGGCAGGAGGAGAAGGGGATGACAGAAGATGTGAATGTTGGGTGGCATCACTGATTCAATGGACATGAGTTTGAGCAAGGTCCAGGAGATGGTGAAGAACAGGGGAGTCTGGCATGTTGCAGTCCATGGGGTTGCAAAGAGTCGGATACAACTGAGAGACTGAACAACAGCAAAGCTCTCAAAAAGTTATCTGTGGCTAATGGATTTAGAGCAAAACCTTAAAATCAGAAACACTACAGAAAATATGCAAGAAAGAAAAAAAAATACAACTAAATGTTGCATGTCTTTGAAAAGTAGTGACAAAATAAGATCATGTAAAATGTTTTAGCACTCAGCAGATTCATGGGCTTCCCGATGGCTCAGTGGTAAAGAATCCACCTGAAATGCAAAAGTTGCAGGTATGATTTCTGAGTTGGGAAGATCCCCTGGGGTAGGAAATGACAACCTACTCCATTATTCTTACCTGGAAAATCCTTTGAACAAAGGAACCTAGTGGGATACAATCCATAGAGTAGCAAAGAGCTGGATACGACTGAGTGATGACAACCAGATTAATATCAACTTCTATTTCCTAAATGCTTGTTGTTAAAGTTCTTACTCTCTCTAGCCCAGTATTGGCAATTCCCCACCTAGAATAGCACAAGTTTTCCACAAGAGTTAGAAAGCAGCTAGAGGTGATCTAATTCTCTTATCAGTTTTGCAAACCTAGGCTGATTTATTTTACAGTTAAATAAAGGAAAAGAAAAGATGTTCGTGGGCCATGAATTTCAGCTTCAGGGCAGCCTCTGAGTAATTTTTCTAAAGCTAAGAATCCAAGGCAAAGAAACTCGGAATATTTATTTCCCTTATTTACAGGAAATCATTCTTTGGGCAAGATCATACCCAGTCAAAAGCAGAAAACCAAAGTCAATTAGCAAATCCCAGAGTTCTCAAGATTTTGCTGTTTATTATTGAATTTGTTATTCCTTCACACATTGGTTTTCTGGAAGTCAAGACACTTAAGAAAAAAGATATAAATTGTTTTAAAAATCAGCTTGTAGAAATATGAAATATCAGTGTAGCTGATAGAAATAGAAAATTAATTACATAAATTGATTGTCTAGTAAGCGCAGGCGGCTGAGCCAGCACACTAAGCACAGCCGAGAGGAGCCACCCCACGTCCGAGGCCAGGGGCGACAACCAGGAGGAGCAACCCCACGCCCGGGGCCAGGGGCAGTGGCCGGGAGGAGCAACCCCACATCCAAGGAGTGGTAGCTGTGCAAGTGCAAGAGGGCCTAGAGGAGCCATCACACTTTGAAGGTCAGGAAGGGCAGTGGTGAGCAGATACCCCTCATCCAAGTTAAGGAGCAGCAGCTGTGCTTTGCTGGAGCACCCATGAAGAGATACCCCACGCCCAAGGTAAGAGAAACCCAAGTAAGATGGTAGGTGTTGCAAGAGGGCATCAGAGGGCAGACACACTGAAACCATACTCACAGAAAACTAGTCAATCTAATCACATTAGGACCACAGCCTTGTCTGACCCAATGAAACCAAGCCATCCGTGCGGGGCAACCCAAGACAGGCAGGTCATGGTGGAGAGGTCTGACAGAATGCAGTCCACTGGAAAAGGGAATGGCAAACCACTTCGGTATTCTTGCCTTGAGAACCCCATGAACAGTATGAAAAGGCAAAATGATAGGATACTGAAAGAGGAACTCCCCATGTCAGTAGGTGCCCAATATGCTATTGGAGATCAGTGGAGAAATAACTCTAGAAAGAATGAAGGGATGGAGCCAAAGCAAGAACAATACCCAGCTGTGGATGTGACTGGTGATAGAAGCAAGGTCCAATGCTGTAAAGAGCAATATTGCATAGGAACCTGGAATGTCATGTCCATGAATCCAGGCAAATTGGAAGTGATCAAACAAGAGATGGCAAGGGTGAACTTCGACACTCTAGGAATCAGCGAACTAAAATGGACTGGAATGGGTGAATTTAACTCAGACGACCATTATATCTACTACTGTGGGTAGGAATCCCTAGAAGAAATGGAGTAGCCATCATGGTCAACAAAAGAGTCCAAAATGCAGTACTTGGATGCAATCTCAAAAATAACAGAATGATCTCTGTTCGTCTCCAAGGCAAACCATTCAATATCACAGTTATCCAAGTCTATGCCCCAACCAGTAACGCTGAAGAAGCTGAAGTTGAACGGTTCTATGAAGACCTACAAGACCGTTTAGAACTAACACCCCAAAAAGATGTCCTTTTCATTATAGGGGACTGGAATGCAAAAGTAGGAAGTCAGGAAACACCTGGAGCAACAGGCAAATTTGGCCTGGGAATGCAGAATGAAGCAGGGCAAAGACTGATAGAGTTTTGCCAAGAAAATGCACTGGTCATAGCAAACACCCTCTTCCAACAACACAAGAGACATCACCATGGACATCACCAGATGGTCAACAGGGAAATCAGATTGATTATATTCTCTGCAGCCAAAGATGGAGAAGCTCTATACAGTCAACAAAAACAAGACCAGGAGCTGACTCTGGTGCCTTATTACCAAATTCAGACTTAAATTGAAGAAAGTAGGGAAAACCGCTAGACCATTCAGGTATAACCTAAATCAAATCCCTTATGATTATACAGTGGAAGTGAGAATAGGTTTAAGGGACTACATCTGATAGATAGAGTGCCTGATGAACTATGGGATGAGGTTCATGACATTGTACAGGAGACAGGGATCAAGACCATCCCCATGGAAAAGAATGCAAGAAAGCAAAATGGCTGTCTGCAGAAGCCTTACAAATAGTTGTGAAAAGAAGAGAAGGGAAAAGCAAAAGAGAAAAGGAAAGATATAAGCATCAGAATGCAGAATTCCAAAGAATAGCAAGAAGAGATAAGAAAGCCTTCTTCAGCAATCAATGCAAAGAAATAGAGGAAAAGAACAGAATAGGAAACACTAGAGATCTCTTCAAGAAAATTAGAGATACCAAGGGAACATTTCATGCAAAGATGGGCTCTATAAAGGACAGAAATGGTATTGACCTAACAGAAGCAGAAGATATTAAGAAGAGGTAGCAAGAATACACATAAGAACTGTACAAAAAAGATCTTCATGACCCAGATAATCACGATGGTGTGATCACTCATCTAGAGCCAGACATCCTGGAATGTGAGGTCAAGTGGGTCTTAGAAAGCATCACNAGTGTCACCCTGCTTATTTAACTTATATGCAGAGTACATCATGAGAAACACTGGGTTGGAGGAAGGAGAAGCTGGAATCAAGATTGCTGGGAGAAATATCATTAACCTCAGATATGCAGATGACACCACCCTTATGGCAGAAAGTGAAGAGGAACTAAAGAGCCTCTTGATGAAAGCGAAAGAGGAGAGCAAAAAAGTTGGCTTAAAGCTCAACATTCAGAAAACGAAGATCATGGCATCCGGTCCTATCACTTCATGGGAAATAGATGGGGAAACAGTGGAAACAGTGTCAGACTTTATTTTGGGGGGCTCCAAAATCACTACAGATGGTGACTGCAGCCATGAAATTAAAAGACACTTACTCCCTGGAAGAAAAGTTATGATCAACCTAGATAGCATATTCAAAAGCAGAGACATTACTTTGCCAACTAAGGTCCACCTAGTCAAGGCTATGTTTTTTCCAGTAGTCATGTATGGATGTGAGAGTTGGACTGCGAAGAAGGCTGAGCCCCAAAGAATTGATGCTTTTGAACTGTAGTGTTGGAGAAGACTCTTGAGAGTCCCTTGGACTGCAAGGAGATCCAACCAGTCCATTCTGCAGGAGATCAACCCTGGGATTTCTTTGGAAGGAATGATGCTAAAGCTGAAACTCCAGTCCTTTGGCCACCTCATGAGAAGAGTTGACTCATTGGAAAAGACTCTGGTGCTGGGAGGGATTGGGGGCAGGAGGAGAAGGGAATGACAGAGGATGAGATGGCTGGATGGCATCACTGACTCAATGGACGTGCGTTTGAGTGAACTCCGGGAGTTGGTGATGGACAGGGAAGCCTGGCGTGCTGCGAATCATGGGGTTGCAAAGAGTTGGACACCACTGAGCAACTGAACTGAACTGAGAGTTATATTTTGGAGAAGGCCATGGCACCCCACTCCAGTACTCTTGCCTGGAAAATCCCATGGGCAAGAAGCCTGGTAGGCTGCAGTCCATGGGGTTGCAAAGAGTCAGACACAACTGATTGACTTCACTTTCATGCATTGGAGAAGGAAATGGCAACTCACTCCAGTGTTCTTGCCTGCAGAATCCCAGGGATAAAGGAGCCTGGTGGGCTGCTGTCTATGGGGTCGCACAGAGTTGGACATGACTGAAGTGACTTAGCAGCAGCAGCAGCAGCAGCAGAGGAATATTTTGGAGCTTCCCTGGTAGCTCAGCTCACAGAGAATACACGTGCAATGCAGGAGACCCTGGTTCGATTCCTGGGTTGGGAAGATCCCCTGGAGAAGGGATAGGCTACACATTCCAGTATTCTTGGGATTCCCTGGTGGCTCAGATATTAAGGAATTTGCCTGTAATGTGGGAGACCTGGCTTCAGTCTCTGGGTTTGGAAGATCCCCTGGAGGAGCACATGGCAATTCACACCACTATTCCTACCTGAAGAATCCCCTTGGACAGAGGAGCCTGGTGGGCTATAGTCCATAGGGTTGCAAAGAGTCAGGCATGACTGAATGACTAAGCACAGCACAGAGGAATATTGTGGGCTTCCCATGTGGCTCAGTGGTAAAGAATCTGCCTATCAATGCAGGAGACACAAAAATGTGGGTTCGACCCCTGGGTCAGGGAGATCCCCTGGAGTAGGTCATGGCCACCCACTCCGGTATTCCTGCCTGGAAATTTCCACGTATAGAGGAGCCTGGTGGGTTACAGTTCATGGGATCGCAAAGAGTAGGACACAGCGGAGCACACAGAGGAATATTATAGATTCTGACAATAACTCATGTATAAAAGTTTAAATTTCTCTTTGTCCTATTTTACCTCAGATATGACTGGAGTAAAATCTGAAGAGAGGATGCATATCATCAGTAGCACATGCAATCTGGGCATTTTCAAATATAAGATAACTATTTCGGCAGCCTGTGATTTCTATTTCTTAAGTCAAAATTCAAGGAGTCTCTTTAGATCTGTGAAGTGATATATTGTCAGTGATATAGGACTAGCATGAATCTATTTGCTTCAGTTCTCTCATTAAACCATCTGTTCATAACATTCTAAATAATTGACTCACAAAAATGATATTATTAGAAAAATAAAGATTTCCATTTATTCCCAAGGATGTTATTTCACTCAGTAATAAATTAGTAAGGATAAAAAGAATCTCAAATTTTAACAAAGGAAATTGTAGTGGGACTAAATAAAGGTTTCATAATAGTTAGCTATTCTAATATAACTCTTGAAATAAAACAAAACTATGTTGTTTGGTAAATGCCAAAGTTTCCAACAATCCTTCAGTCTTGCCATAGGTAACTTATCCTTTTGTGTGTGGAATATTTTTATAGCTGTGGCTCAGATATATGGTAGAGAATTAGCCTGCAAAGCAGGAGATCTGGGTTCAATCCCTGGGTCAGGAGGATGCCCTGAAGGGAATCGGTACCCACTTCAGTATTCTTTCAAGGAGAACTCCATGGACAGAGGAGTCTGGCAGGCTACAGTCCACCATGAGATTGCAAAGAGTCAGACACAACTGAGTGACTAACACTTTTTAGCATGTATAATATTAAAGAAACAAAAATAATTTAAAGTTTTACACAAAAATCTAGTTTTCCCTAAGAGGTGACTGAATTTTTTAAAAGGTGCTCTAACTACTTGCGGCTATTCACATTGAAGAGGAATATAATTAGATGACCAAACCTTTATTTCTTTTTTTTTTTTCCCCCAACAGGATGCTTTAAGAGCTTTAGCAGTCAATAAGACAATAAGTGGAAAAGTACTGTAATTGTTAAAATTTTAGCTTCTACATACATAATAAATTGCATTGATATTCAGCTCACTACTCACAATTTAATTCAAAATGTTACTCATTTTATAAGATACTATGAACAGTTTTATTTGACTTTATCCTTCATTCCTTTGGTAATCATAAAGTGTAGTTATGTTGTTTTCTATTTTCTTAAGGTCAAATCTGTAATGTTCTTCTAAGTGAGCTGAGTAGAATCAATAGGCCCTTTTATGCTTCTAAATTTTTTTATAAAAAGTTAAGGTTTATAAACATTAAATTATAATAAAATTACACCTACAACTTTATAGTGAAAAGATGACTCATGGGTAAAGAATTTGCTTGCAGTGGCAGGAGATGCGGGTTCAATCCCTAGGTGGGGAAGATCCCCTAGGGAAGGAAATGGCAACCCACTCCAGTATATTCTTTCCTGGGAAATCCCATGGACAGAGGAGCCTGGTGGGCTAGAGTCCATGGCATTGCAAAAGAGCCGGACATGACTTAGTGACTAAAACAACAATTTTATTAAGCATGTACTAAGATGTTAATTCCCTGCCGCATACTGTTGCTAGTTTCTTGCAAGAGGTTCAAAAACATGCTTTCCAAATCGAACATCAGATCTGTGTCGGTGTCCTCACTCTGGTGCAACTCAGAGACCGCTTGTCGTTGGTGACTGATGGTGACAGGTGGCTACTAAAATAGTTGTCCATGTCTTAAGCTTTGCTGATGGAAAACCACCACTAAATTTATTATTTTGTGTTATATGTTTTTAAACAATTTTAGCCCAGGAAATGGCATCCAAAGTGCTTGCTCCCTCACTTCATTCAGCTCTCAGCTTAGCTGTCATCTTATCAGAGAGGGCTTCTCTGGCATCTGATCTAAAACCACATTTATTCATTGCCATCTTCACCAGTGTCCATAACCCTCCAAGTGAAAAGTGAAATTGTTAGTCGCTCAGTCCTGTCCGACTCTTTGCCAACCCATGGACTGTTGTCCATCAGGCTCTTCTATCCTTGGGATTCTCCAGGCAAGAATACTGGAGTGGGTAGCCATTCCCTTCTCCAGGGGATCTTTCTGACTGAGAGATCGAATTGGGGTTTCCTGTGTTGCAGGTGGTTTCTTTACTATCTGAGGTACCAGGGGAGCCTATTGGATTCTATTGGTGAATGCAAGATCTCCCTTCCCAGAGGCTGCGCTTCTCCTGCAGCTGCTAAGCATGTTGGCTCAATCTATCAGACACTTCTCCGGAGCACTGCACTCAGACAAACAGAATCTCAGGGGCCTTTCCCTCTCCTGCAAGTCCAAATGTTAGGCATCCTTGCTTCAAGGTGAGTCTATCTCTGCCTTACAATTTGATTTCTAAAGTGGCCCTTATAGGATAAGACTAAAGCTAGACTCCTGCTAAGACTACATTCTCGCTTGCTGTTTTTTTTTTTTTTTCTTCTGCTATATCATGCCTTTCTCAACCCCTCTCCTGAGAGTAGCCCCTAATAAATAAATCACTGCAACAAGAATCACATGGAAAACTCTACTTTTCGGGAACCTAATGCAGAACATACACCCAGTTTCATTCTTTTTTATGACTGAATAATATTTCATTGTGTATAGGTAGCATATCTGTATCCATTCCTCTGTTGATGGCCATTTAGATGGTTCCTTGTCCTGGATATTGTAAATTGTGCTGAATGAATATCGGGACCCATTTATCCTTTGAATTATGGTTTTCTCTGAGTATGTGTACAAGAGTGGGATTGCTGAGTCATTGTTGTTGTTCAGTCTCTCAGTTGTGTCCGACTTTTTGTGACCCCATGAACTGCAGCACACCAGGCTTCCCTGTCCTTCACTATCTCCTGGAGTTTGTTCAAACTCATATCCATTGAAAATTTCCCAGGGAGCACTAGTGGTAAAGAACCCACCTGCCAGTGCAGGAGATGTAAGAGACACAGGTTCAATCCCTGGATCTGGAAGATTCCCTGGAGAAGGGCATGGCAACTCATTCCAGTGTTCTTGCGTGGAGAACCCCATGGACATAGGAGCCTGGTGGGCTATAGTCCATGGGGTTGCAAAAAGATGAACACGACTGAAGAGGCTTAACATACACTCATGCATGTCCACTGAGTCGATGATGTTATCCAACCATTTCATCCTCTGCCACCCCCTTCTCCTCCTGCCCTCAATCTTTTCCAGCATCAGGGTCTTTTCAAATAAATTGGCTCTTTGCATCAAGTGCTCAAGGTATTGGAGCTTCAACTTCATCATCAGTCCTTTCAATGAACATTCAGGGTTGATTTCCTTTAGGATTGACTGGTTTGATCTCCTTGGGGTCCAAGGGACTCTCAATAGTCTTCTCCAGCACCACAGTTCAAAAGCATCAATTCTTCAGCACTCAGCCTTCTTTATGGTCCAACTCTCACATGGCTACTGGAAAATCCATAGCTTTGATAGACCTTTGTTGGTAAAGTGATGTCTCTGCCTTTTAATGTGCTGT
Source organism: Redunca redunca (assembly GCA_006410935.1). Taxonomy (NCBI): domain Eukaryota; kingdom Metazoa; phylum Chordata; class Mammalia; order Artiodactyla; family Bovidae; genus Redunca; species Redunca redunca. Next base: position 381,604 of record SJYQ01001193.1, read on the forward strand.
CATAACTTTTCTCCCAAGTAAGTGTCTTTTAATTTCATGGCTACAATCACCATCTGTAGTTATTTTCGAGCCCCCAAAAATAAAGTCTGCCATTGTTTCCATTTTTTCCCCCGTCTATTTGCCATGAAGTGATGGGTCCGGATGCAATAGTTCTATATTTAGATTTTAAGGAAACTCCATACTGTTTCCCATTAGCGGTTGTATCAATTTATACTCCCACCAATAGTGCATGAGCTTTCCCTTTTCTTCACATTATCACCTGGCATTTATTGTTTGTAGGTTTTTTGATGATGGCCAGTCTGTCTGGTAAGATGTGCTACTTAATTGTGGTTTTGATTTGCATTTCTCTATGAATTAGTGATGAGCATTTTTTCATGTGTTTGTTGACCATCTGTATGTCTTTGCAGAAAGTTACTGTGTTCTCCTGATTGTTTAAGTTCTACTAGGATCAGAATGGATTCAAAGCATCTCATGGAGTTAGATCTATAAGCTAGATACAGATGTGCAATGAATCAGGCCTGCTGATCAATCCAGGACAGTTAGTGTAGCACTGTATACCAACAGTTAACTGAAAATTGCCCAGGGAGTTCTTCTCTGATGCTAAAAGTGGCGTATCTAGCTTTCTAATAAATTAGTGCAATGCCTGGACCCATATAGAATTATATTGGCGTTTCCTTCATCTGTAAGTTTCCTTTATTCAGTTTTTTAGACTAATCATTTAGTTGGGATACAGATTTCAGGTGCCATTAACACTTGGAGCAGTGCCCTGAAGCACTTTGTCACTGTACCTTTGGTTCAGCATACAATTCCTGTGGCCATGTGAGTAATCAGACTGGAATCCAGGTACGGTAAGCCCCTGCACATCTTCCGTGGCTTGATTCTGGTGGGCTTTTAAGGACAATTACTTTATACTAGTACATATTAGATTGTTATCTATTTAGAATCCTTTAGAGAATGGTAAGGTGGTGAAGTCGCTCAGTCGTGTCCGACTCTTTGCGACCCCGTGGACTATAACCTACTAGGGCTTCTCCGTCCATGGGATTCTCCAGGCAAGAATACTGGAGTGGATTGCCATTTCCTTCTCCAGGGGATCTTCCCAACCCAGGGATCGAACCCGGGTCTCCTGCATTGGAGGCAGACACTTTAACCTCTGAGCCACCACCAAAATTTCTGATATAGTTTTTTAGATTTCTAGATTTTGATTTAAGGATTATTAATTTAAAAAAAAATCTCACTGATGATTCTAATTGTGCATCCACAGTTGAGACTCCCTTCCTAGGTTGGTTTGCCAAGAGGGGAGGGAGGGGAGGGATGAACTGGGGGATTGGGTTTCACATACATACACTACTATGCATAAGAGAAAACTAATGAGAAGATACTGCATAGCACAAGGAACTCTACTCAGTGCTGTGGTGATCTAAATGGGAAGGAAAAAAAAAGAAGAGGTATGTGTATATGGATGGTTGATTCACTTTGCTATAATGTAAAAATTACACAACAATTTCAGTGTTGAAAATAAAACATTGTAAAACAGTGTCAGACTTTTTTTTTGGGAGGGGGGCTCCAAAATCACTGCAGATGGTGACTGCAGCCATGAAATTAAAAGACGCTTACTCCTTGGAAGAAAAGTTATGATCAACCTAGATAGTATATTCAAAAGCAGAGACATTACTTTGCCGACTAAGGTCCGTGTAGTCAAGGCTATGGTTTTTCCAGCAGTTATGTGTGGATGTGAGAGTTGGACTGTGAAGAAGGCTGAGCGCCGAAGAATTGATGCTTTTGAACTGTGGTGTTGGAGAAGACTCTTGAGAGTCCCTTGGACTGCAAGGAGATCCAACNCATAGCACAAGGAACTCTACTCAGTGCTGTGGTGATCTAAATGGGAAGGAAAAAAAAAGAAGAGGTATGTGTATATGGATGGTTGATTCACTTTGCTATAATGTAAAAATTACACAACAATTTCAGTGTTGAAAATAAAACATTGTAAAACAGTGTCAGACTTTTTTTTTGGGAGGGGGGCTCCAAAATCACTGCAGATGGTGACTGCAGCCATGAAATTAAAAGACGCTTACTCCTTGGAAGAAAAGTTATGATCAACCTAGATAGTATATTCAAAAGCAGAGACATTACTTTGCCGACTAAGGTCCGTGTAGTCAAGGCTATGGTTTTTCCAGCAGTTATGTGTGGATGTGAGAGTTGGACTGTGAAGAAGGCTGAGCGCCGAAGAATTGATGCTTTTGAACTGTGGTGTTGGAGAAGACTCTTGAGAGTCCCTTGGACTGCAAGGAGATCCAACCAGTCCATTCTGAAGGAGATCAATCCTGGGATTTCTTTCAAAGGAATGATGCTGAAGCTGAAGCTCCAGTACTTTGGCCACCTCATGCAAAGAGTTAACTCATTGGAAAAGACTTTGATGCTGGGAGGGATTGGGGGCAGGAGGAGAAGGGGACGACAGAGGATGAGATGGCTGGATGGCATCACGGACTCGATGGATGTGAGTCTGAGTGAACTCCGGGAGATGTTGATGGACAGGGAGACCCGGCGTGCTGCGATTCATGGGGTCACATAGAGTCGGACACGACTGATAGACTGAACTGAACTGAACTGAAAGCAGTTATACTCCAATAAAAATTTCAAAACAAAAACTGTGTGCATGTCAAGTTCTTATAGAACAGTGAGGTTAACCCTCTTTAGGTGGGTAGAACTTCCTTTTAACCTTATCTGGTGATACTCTGAGTGTGTATTTTAGATTCTGGTAACCCTGGTGTCCAGAATTCCCCCTTTTGTCTATAATAGTTGTTGTCAACCAAGGATTTTTTGTGCAATTCCTCCCCCTGCTCTTCAAACACAGTGGGGATATTTGACAACATCTACAGATTTTTTTTTTTTAATTGTCACAGTTGGTAGGATACTAGGAGCATTTAATGAGTAGAGGCCAGGGATTTTAGTATACACCCCCCAAAACAGAGGACAGACTGTACACCGAGCAATGAATTATCTATCCCAAAATGTCAATAGTGTGATGGTTGAGAAATCCTGGTTTCCACAAAACATTTATTTGGAGGCTTATTTTTAAATTCCAGGTCTTTCTTAAGGCATTATAAATACCCAAGTAATTCAAATAAAAGGCATGCTGACACTATTAAAACAGGCGACACTAATCTAACAACAATTTAATTAAGCATTCAGCCCTTTTCAAGACCTTTAAACTCCTATGCCATGGCCGATGGGACTTTAAGAAGTATACCCTTGAAAGTCCCTTGTTTGACTGAGTGAGAAACAATATTTGGATCCCTCAAACTCTCTGGAGTACACTTCTATTCAGGGCCATCTCTTTGATTTGGTTCAAGATAGAAAGTGTAAAAGCCACTTAAAATGAATCCTAGATAGAAAGTTACCAACATAAGACTACTTCAGTGTGCCCTCAAGTAATCTTTAAAGCAGATAATATGTTCAAGTTCCAGCAAGAAATCAATGCCTTCGTTATTGTGGTAGTGAATTTACACTGCCTGCTGCTGCCTAACTCCTGTAGCTTTCGTCCCTAGAGTCTAGGTCTCAAATGTACATCTAATATGTGTACTTTCACCCTTTCCCTTCCAGAACCCTGCTCCTCCAACTACATGTATTTGCAGTGAGTTTTTTAATTGATAGACTTGTATCTTGCTTTCCCCTCCCATCCAGGAGCCCAAGAGTATGTGACCCAAGCTAGCCCCAACCCCTCTCCCTTACAGACCTTACAGACTTTGTGAATGACACTCCTGGGGAGAAACTGGAAGAATCTGAAGAACTTTCCTAGGGAGCTGAGTCCCTTGTGCCATGATGAGTGAGTTTCTATGCTTCCTCTCAATTCATAATTTCTTGATTGATATCATCTTTTCAATAAAACATATTTTACGTTAATAAGAGTCAGAATTCTTATGGATTTTAATCTTGTTTCTAGGAGAAAAAAAAATTTATGGACTATTTATGTACCACTTACCAGGTATGTAACCTTTGGAAAGGTTAACTTATTTTCTCTATGCCTCACTTTCCTCATCTGTAAATTGAGAATAATACCTATTTCATAATGCTGCTGTGAGCTGTTCATGTAGAGTATTTTAAAAAGTCCTGGACACAGTAAGAGCTGAACAACTTTTTGTCATTATTATATGAATAATATATAATGTTTGATGTACTTTGAGACTGGCTTTTTTACTGGTCATCAATATTTGAAGTAGTTTTAGTTAATTCTCTTGAAGTCTCTAAATAGAAATCATACTGTCTATAATTAATTGTAACTTAATTCCCTTCTTTTCTTTCCAACCCTGTGTTTTTCTTTTCTTAACATATTTTTTGATAATTTTAAAGTTAAGAACTTTTACTGATTTTTATAATTATTTTTCAGTTCTTTGTGAAATCTATAGTACAAAATTTCAACCTTTTCTTTAAATCTTTTTTAAATTGTGATGATTATTATTTGTTGATTATTGATTCTTTCCCATATACTCTAATATCCCCTTCTTCTATGGAAATTATATTAAATGAATAGCCCATTTTCCATTTTTCCTCTTGGATCTGTTTGTTCATTTTCTTGTTGCTCAGTTAAAAAAAAATTATGTATTTCTTCTTTCTTCTAAATTTTCTTAAGTATACTTTAAAATTTAATAAGTTTCATGTAGTATGCAGTTGAATCCTCCACTAAAAAAGATTATTTTCGAAATTACATTGTTAGTTTAATACAGTCTTTTCTGCTAGATGATTGTCATGTTACATTATCGTTTCATTTTTACCTTACACGTGATGTCCTCTATAGTGGAGAGTCAGACATCCTCCACTGGCCACTGGTAAAGAGGCTACACCCCCAGTGGTGTCCATGGAAACTATGTGGGGAGCAGGAGTAAGGTACTCTAACCCTTCTCAGTCTGGGGTTTGGACCACGGTGGGTCAGTGGGAAACCAGAAGTCCAACCTCCATCTACTACTAATAGGGAGAATACCCAGTCTCTGATGTTGATAAAGACCAATTAGGGATTCTGCGTTTGTACTCTAATCCAAATGCCATGAGGTGGAAACCTCCCCACAGCCTTCCTCTGAAAGAATGAAGTAACAGAAAGCTAGATAAAATAAAAATTTAAACAAAATCAATTCTAATTATATATTACTGCAAATATTCAGATTTTAATAGAAAGTCACTTGTCATTCCAAGAACCAAAAGGATCTTCAAAGAAGATATCAAACAATTACCAATACTGTAAAACAAGGCATATCATCTCTAGCTTCTACAGACATCAAAAAGCAAATAAGGCAATATTATGAACAATTCTACACATATACTTCAGGCCACTTAGACAAACTAGATTAATTTCTTGAAGCCACAAACAACTGACACCCACCCAATATAAAATAGATGATTTGAATAGATCAGTAACTATAAAGAAGATAGAATTCATAAAGTAAAACCTCTGGGAGGGGAACAACCAAGCCCAGATGGTTTCACTGGAGAAGACTACCAAATGTTTAAGGAAGAAATACTGCCTCCTTTTCCTCTAAGAACAGGAATAATGCAAGGATGTCTACTCTCATTAATGTTATTCAACATGTTAATGTTACTCAATATAGTATATTCTTGTCTTTTCTTACAAAGGCAAGAACAGTAAATAAAAGAAGTACAGATCAGGAAAAGTCCTGATTTCATGTATTATTGTCTATGTAGGAATTTCTAAGACACCTAAGGAAAAAAATTCTTAGAAATAATAACTATGTTCAGAAATGTTGCAGGATACAAAGGTCAACATGAAAATCTATTTTGCTATTTATATACCAGTAATAAACAAAGGAACACTAAAATTAAAATATAACACCATTTATAATTTCTTTTAAAAAGAGAGAATAAATGTTGATCCAACAAATCGCATATAGGATATATGCTAAAAATTACAAAATATTGATGAAGTAAATTAAAGATTAACTAAATAAATGGAGATGTTGTGTTTTCAAGGATTGGTTACTAATTCAGTAAAGATGCCAGTTCTCCACAAATGGATATTTTCACAAAACTATCAAAATTCAAGCAATACTGTTTATAGATATAGACAAGATTTTTTAAAATTTATCTGAAAAGGCACATGAACTGGAAAAGCTAAAACAATTTTGAAAAATAACAATATAAGGAGAACTTACCTATTTTCAAAATTTATTATGGAACTACAATATTCAAGACTACGTGGGGTATTGGTGCACACTCAGTTGTTCAGTCATGTCTGACTCCTTGCCACTCAATGGACTGAAGCCCACTAGGCTCTTCTGTCCATAGCATTTCCCAACCAAGAGTATCGGAGGGGTTGCTGTTTCCACTCTAGAAGAGCTTCCCAACCCAGGGATTGAAGCCTCATCTTCTATGTCTCCTGCATGGTAGGTAGATTCTTTACTGCTGAAACATCTGGGAAGCCTTAGGGATAGATGCAAATCCACAGGGCAGAAAAGACAACTCAAATTTAAGACAGAAATATGCTCAATTTATTTTTAACAAAAGTGCAAAATTTACTCAATGGAGAAAGGATAAATGGTATTGAGATATTGAAATCTCTTAAGTAAAAAATAAAAATGAAAACAAACAAAAATTAAGATGTACCTCATAAGTCTATAAAATTTGTAGAGAGAACATAGTGGGAAATAATTGAGCTCTAGGGGTAGGCAAAAAAGTCTCAAACTTGACAACAAAGCGTGACCCATGAAAGTTGAAAATGATAAATAGGATTTCATAAAAATTAAAAACTTTTGTTCCATAAAACACCCTGTAAAGAGAATGAAAGAACAAGCTACAGAGGGGGAGAAGACATTATCTGCAAAAAACACATATCCAACATAGGACTAGTATCTAAAATATATAAGGAATGCTCAAAACCCAACATTAAAAAATAATCAAATTAGATACAGGACAAAAAACATTAGAGATATTTCACTGAAGAGGATATATAGTTGGCAAGTAAGCATATGAAAAGATGTTTAACATCACTGACCATTCAGTTCAGTTCAGTTCAGTCACTCAGTTGTGTCCGACTCTTTGTGACCCCATGAATTGCAGCATGACAGGCCTCCCTGTCCATCACCAACTCCCAGAGTTCACTCAGACTCACTTCCATCGAGTCAGTGATGCCATCCAGCCATCTCATCCTCTGTCGTCCCCTTCTCCTCCTGCCACCAATCCCTCCCAGCATCAGAGTCTTTTCCAATGAGTTAATTCTTTGCATGAGGTGGCCAAAGTACTGGCATTTCAGCTTCAGCATCAGTCCTTCCGATGAACACCCAGGCCTGGTCTCCTTTAGGATGGACTGGTTGGATCTCCTTGCAGTCCAAGGGACTCTCAAGAGTCTTTAACACCACAGTTCAAAAGCATCAATTCTTCAGTGCTAGCCATTAGAGAAATGCAAATTAAAACCACAATAAGATATGATTACACACCTATTCAAATTATTAAAAAAAAAATGAGTGTGGCAACAGCAAACAGTGACAAGAATGCAGAGAAAATGTAACGCTCATATGTTATTGGTGGTGATATAAAATGGTACAGTCACTCTAGAAAAACACTTTGGCAATGGCTTAACAATTAATAAGCATGCAACTATCATATAAGTCAGCAATTACAATGCTGGGCATTTATCCCAGAAAAATGAAAACTTATGTTAATGCAACAACCTTGATAAATCTGTAACAAATTATGCTGAGTGAAAAATACCATTCCCAAAAGTATCTCACAATGTAGGATTCCATTAACATTCTGCAAATGACAGATTTAGAGAGAGGGAGAGTTGATTAGTGATTGCCAGTGGTTAAGACTAGGGGGTGATTGTGGTTATGAGAGGGTAACGAGGAATCTTGGTAGCAATGGCAATTTTTTGTATCTTGACTGTACAGGTGTCAGTATCTGCTTGTGATATTGTATTAATGCTAAAGTTTTCTTTTTTTAAGATTTTTTAAAATTTATTTTTAATTGGAAGAAAATTGCTTTACACTATTGTGCTGGCTTCTGCCATACAACAATGTGGATGAGCCATAAGTATATACATGTCCCCTCCCTCTTAAGCCTCACCCCCACCACCCACCCCATCTCACCCCTCCAGGCTGCCACAGAGCACCAAGCGGAGCTCCCTGTGTGGTACAGCAACTTCTCAATAGCCTATTTTACGTATGGTAATGCATATGTTTCAATGCTACCATCTCAGCTCATCCTGCCCTCTCCTTCCCTGGCTGTGTCCAAAATCTCTTCTCTACATCTGCATCTCTATACTGCCCTGTGAAGTAGGTTCATCAGTATCATTTTTCTAGATTCCGTATATGTGCATTAAGAGATATATATATATAATAATTGTTTTCCTCTTTCTGACTTCACTCTGTGTAACAAGCTCTAGATTCATCCACCTCACTAGAACTGACTCAAGTGGATTCCTTTTTATGGCTGAGCCCTTCTGCCCTCCAGGGTCCTCTTCTCCCTCGAAGGTCCCCTCCTCCCTCCAGACCCACCACCATCTTAAGGACCTCTCCACACTCTGGGGTCCCCCTCTACTGAGTCATAAAGATTTTTGATGTGGACTATTTTTAAAGTCTTTATTGAATTTGTTACAATATTGCTTCTGTTTTATGTTTTGTTTTTTTTTGGTTTCAAGTCATGTGAAATCTTAGCTCCCTAATCAGGAACTGAACCTGCATTGGAAGGTGAGGTGATAACCACTGGACCACGAGGGAAGTTCCTGTACTGAAGTTTTGTTAGGAATTACCCTTGGAAGCAACTTGATAAAGGATACATGAAATCTCTTTGGCTTATTTCAACAGTTGATTGTGAATCTATAATTACCTCAAAATAAAAAGCTAATTTAACAAAAAGGGATGGCCTTCAAAGAATATGAATTAAAATGATAAAGATAATTACCTCCCGATAAACAATATTAGATAAAAAGTGAAAGTAAAAGTCACTTATAACTTTGTGATCCCACGGTCTGTAGTCCATGGAATTCTCCAGGCCAGAATATTGGAGTGGGTAGTCTTTCCTTTCTCCAGGGATCTTCCCAACCCAGGGATCAAAACCAGGTATCCCACATTGCAGGCAGATTCTTTACCAGCTAAGCCACCAAGGAAGCCCAAGAACACTGGACTGGGTAGCCTACCCCTGGATCTATCTGACCCAGGAATCGAACCACAATCTCCTGCATTACAGGCAGATTCTTTACCAGCTGAGCTACCAGATAAAAAGTATTTATCATTTAAATCAGATTAATGACAATAAAATTTCATACACTGTCTAAAAATCCATCTAATGAGTGTTACTAGAAACAGTTTATTATAAGCTAAATTTGTATCATCAGTTCAGTTCAGTTCAGTTCAGTTCAGTCAGTCATGTCTGACTCTTTGCAACCCCAGGAATCGCCTCCCTGTCCATCACCAACTCCCGGAGTTTACTCAAACTCATGTCCATCGAGTCAGGGATGCCATCCAGCCATCTCATCCTCTGTCGTCGTCCCCTTCTCCTCCTGTCCCCAATCCCTCCCAGCATCAGGGTCTTTTCCAATGAGTCAACTACACCCTCATAACACAATTGACTTTGCTATTAATAATTTTGTTACAATGAAAAACTCTTTACTACAGACTCTTTCAGTGACCCACCCTTGTAAATGTATAACTGGTAATATATACTATACATAGTTAATCAAAGAGAAGAGAATCATCGTTCCAGTATTTTTTATTATCCCTCCTAGCTTTGTGTCTGATGGTTCTGTAGTTATCAAAAACAAAGTGACAGAACCCAAATCAGCAAACTGGTATTTGGGAGAGAAAAAGGGTAAGGTTGTAAGTGTTAAAATATTTGATTCTTCTCTTTCTCCTATAAGATGGAGAACTTCTTTTAATTTCCTAGTTTGTTACAGAAAGCAAGATATCAGTTCTATTTCATCTTCTATTATGGAAAACATGGTTTTGTCTAAGAGTATTACAAATAAAAAATGGTACTGCTGTCTCATGAGACTTCTTATCAATTAGCTACATGAGCTATAGCTCACAAAATTAATAAATTATAATTAGTTTTCAGTTATGGTTAATAAAATCCTATTGTATTTAGTCTTTGAAAGTACATTACCTACAACTTGTTTATTGAAAGTGCTCCATGAACGTACATGATTAAAACAAATGAAGGCGATGGCACCCCACTCTAGTACTCTTGCCTGGAAAATCCCATGGACGGAGGACCCTGGTGGGCTGCAGTCCATGGGGTCGCTAAGAGTCAGACACGACTGAGCGACTTCACTTTGAATTTTCACTTTCATGCACTGGAGAAGGAAATGGCAACCCACTCCAGTATTCTTGCCTAGAGAATCCCAGGGATGGGGGAGCCTAGTGGGCTGCTGTCTATGGGGTCGCACAGAGTCGGACATGACTGAAGCGACTTAGCAGCAGTAGCAACAACCCAGTAATGGAGAGGTGGGAGAGAGACCTCGCTTTATAAAGAATTATTTCTAAACACTAAATTGTGCAAAAACATAGTTGAGACATCAAAAAACAAACAAACAAAAAAAAAACAAAAAACAATGAACTAGTGGAGAATATCAAGTGGGAGAAGTACAAAAATAATCCTCTCACATGTTTCAAAGAAATTTAAATTGAATTCATTTCTCTTTCAATGCAGTTTTCACAATGGGAACACAAAACTGCCATTTTAACAGAAAGCATTTATCTAAAGGATCATCATAGACATCAGCACAAAGCAAAGAAAACAAAAATGATTTCGCTATAACCAGAATTTGGGTTTTTTTAATCATGAAAAACAGTATATTTTGCAAAAAAAAAAAATTATGATAGCATTGAATCAAGTGTATATTTAAAGATAGATGTTCCATATATGAAAATGCTGAGTAATTTTCTGGTAAACCATATTGAACAGAGAACATTAAGCATATTGAATGTTAAGGATAAAGAATAGTATAATATCTTCACACACACTTGTAACAAATATTCCTGTTCTAAATATTTAAATGACTTTTGTACAATTTAAACATTTTTTTGAGGCAGAGTTAATCTACAACATTGTGTTAGTTTCAGTAAAGTGATTCATGTATGTGTGTGTGTGTTTGTACATGTATTTTTTTCAGATTTTTTTCCATTATAGGTTATTACAGAACATTGAATATAGTTCCCTGTGCTATGCAGTAGGTCCTTGTTGCTTATTTTATGCATAATAGTGTGCATCTGTTAATCCCAAACTCCTAATTTATCTCCTCCTCAACCCTGCTATTCCCCTTGTATGTGTGTTAGTCACTCCGTCGTGTCCACTCTTTGTGACCCCATGGACTGTAGCCCACCAGGTCCTCTGTCCATGGGAGTTCCCAGGTAAGAACACTGGAGTGGGTTGCCATTTCCTTTTCCAACCCGTTGGTAACCATAAATTTGTTTTCTATGTCTGTGAGTCTATTCCCGTTTTATAAATAAAAAAGTTCATTTGTATCATTCTTTTTATTCCACATGTAAGTGATAGATGATATTTGTCTTTGGCTTGCTTCACTTAATGTGATAATCTCTAAGTGCATCCATGATGCTTCTACTGGCACTATTTTATTCTTTTTTGTGACTGAGTAATATTCCATTGTTTGTATGTACCACATCTTCTTTATCCATTCATCTATCAGTGGACATTTAAGTTGTTCCTTTGCCTTGGCCATTGTAAACAGTGACGCAATGAACATCAAGATACATGAAATCTTGTCAAACCATGTTTTTCTCTAGATGTTTGTCCAGGACTCAGATTACTGGATCATACATGAACTATTTTTAGGTTTTTAAGGAGACTCCATCCTATTCATGGTGGCTGCATTGATTTACATTCCCACAAACAGTGTAGGAGGATTCTTTTTTCTCCATATGCTCTCCAGTATTTATTATTTGCAGACTTATTTTAATGATGGCCCTGGTGGCTCAGACAATAAATAATCCACCTGCAATGCAGGAAACCTGTGTGCAATCTCTGGGTTGCGAAGATCCCCTGGAGAAGGGAACAGCTACTCACTCCAGTATTCTGGCCTGGAGATTTCCGTGAACTGTATAGTCCATTTTCACTGAGTTAGACAAGGCTGTGGCCCATGTGATCAGATTGGCTAGGTTTCTGTGATTGTGGTTTCAGCCTGTCTGCCCTCTGATGCCCTATCTCAGAGCCTACTGTCTTACTGGGGTTTCTCTTACCCGATGTGGGGTATCTCTTCACAGCTGCTCCAGCAAAGTGCAGCCACTGCTCCTGACCTTGGACATGTGGTAGCTCTTTTCAGCTGCACCAGTGCCGCTCAGCTGCGGCTCACTGCTCCAGTGCCGCCCAAGATGGACGGGTCATGGTAAAGAGTTCTGACAGAATGTGGTCCACTGGAGAAGAGAATGGCAAACCACTTCAATATTATTGCCTTGAGAACCCCATGAACAGTATGAGTATGAAAAGACAAAAATATAGGAACTGAAAGATAAACTCCCCAGGTTGGTAGGTGCCTAATATACTGCTGGAGATCAGTAGAGAACTAACTCCAGAAAGAAGGAAGAGACGGAGCCAAAGCAACAACACCCATTTGTGGCTGTGACTGGAGACAGAAACAAGGTCCGATGTGGTAAAGAGCAATATTGCATAGGAACCTGGAATGTTAGGTCCGTGAATCATCGCAAATTGGGAGTGGTCAAAAGGAGATGGCAAGAGTGAACGTCAATCTTCTAGGAATCAGTAAACTAAAATGGGCTGGAATGGATGAATTTAACTCAAATGACCATTATATCTACTGTTGTGGGTAGGAAACCCTTAGGAGAAATGGAGGAGCCATCATAGTCAATGAAAGAGTCCAAAATGCAGTACTTGGATGCAATCTCAAAAATGACAGAACGATCTCTGTTCATTTTCAAGGAAAATCATTCAATAGCACAGTAATCCAAGTCTATGCCCTGACTAGTAACAATGAACAAGCTGAAGATGAATGGTTCTATGAAGACCCATAAGACCTTTTAGAACTAACACCCAAAAAATATGTCCTTTTCATTATAGGAGACTGGAATGCAAAAGTAAGAAGTTGAGAAACACCTGGAGTAACAGGCAAATTTGGCCTTGGAGTACAGAATGAAGCAGGGCAAAGGCTAATAGAGTTTTGCCAAGAGAACACATTGGTCATAGCAAACACCCTTTTCCAACAACATAAGAGAAGCCTCTACACAAGGACATCACCAGATGGTCAACACCAAAATCAGATTGATTATATTCTTTGCAGCCCAAGATGGAGACTCTATACAGTCAGCAAAACATGTGGCTGACTGTGGCTCAGATCATGAACTCCTTATTGTCAATTTCAGATTTAAATTGAAGAAACTGGGGAAAACCACTAGACCATTCAGGTATGACATAAATTCAGTCCCTTATAATTATACAATGGAAGTGAGAAATAGATTTAAGTGAAGATACCTGATAGACAGAGTGCCTGATGAAATATGGACAGGTTTGTGACATTATAAGGGATTTGATTTAGATCATACCTGAGTGGTCTACTGGTTTTCCCTATTTTCTTCAATTTGAGTCTAAATTTGGTAAAAAGGAGTTCATGATCTGAGCCACAGTCAGCTCCTGGTCTTGTTTTTGTTGACTGTATAGAGCTTCTCCATCTTTGGCTGCAGAATATAATCAATCTGATTTCGGTGTTGACCATCTGGTGATGTCCATGTGTAGAGTCTTCTCTTGTGTTGTTGCAAGAGGGTGTTTGCTATGACCAGTGCATTTTCTTGGCAAACCTCTATTAGTCTTTGCCCTGCTTCATTCCTCATTCCAAGGCCAAATCTGCATGTTACTCCAGGTGTTTCTTGACTTCCTACTTTTGCATTCCAGTCCCCTATAATGAAAAGGACATCTGTTTTGGGTGTTAGTTCTAAACAGTCTTGTAGGTCTTCATAGAACCGTTCAACTTCAGCTTCTTCAGCATTACTGGTTGGGGCATAGACTTGGGTAACTGTGATATTGAATGGTTTGCCTTGGAGACGAACAGAGATCATTCTGTTATTTTTGAGATTGCATCCAAGTACTGCATTTCAGACTCTTTTGTTGACCATGATGGCTACTCCATTTCTTCTGAGGGATTCCTGCCCGCAGTAGTAGATACAATGGTCATTTGAGTTAAATTCACCCATTCCAGTCCATTTTAGTTCGCTGATTCCTAGAATGTTGACGTTCACCCTTGCCATCTCTTGTTTGATCACTTCCAATTTGCCTGGATTCATGGACCTGAACATTCCAGGTTCATATGCAATATTGCTCTTTACAGATTCAGACCTTGCTTCTATCACCAGTCACATCCACAGCTAGGTATTGTTTTTGCTTTGGGTACATCCCTTCATTATTTCTGGAGTTATTTCTCCACTGATCTCCAGTAGCATATTGGGCACCTAATGACCTGGTGAGTTCCTCTTTCGTTATTCTATCATTTTGCCTTTTCATACTGTTCATGGGGTTCTCAAGGCAAGAATACTGAAGTGGCTTGTCATTCCCTTCTCCAGTGGACCATATTCTGTCAGACCTCTCCACCATGACCCACCCATCTTGGGTTGCCCCACAGGCATGGCTTAGTTTCATTGAGTTAGACAAGGCTGTGGTCCTAGTGTGATTAGATTGAGTAGTTTTTTGTGAGTATGGTTTCAGTGTGTCTACCCTCTGATGCCCTCTTGC
>SJYQ01001193.1:397060-409075 GCA_006410935.1 Redunca redunca
AAAAGCAAGAGAGTTCCAGAAAAACATATATTTCTGCTTTATTGAAGATGCCAAAGCCTTTGACTGTGTGGACCACAATAAACTGTGGAAAATTCTGAAAGAGATAGGAATACCAGACCACCTGACCTTCCTCTTGAGACCCTGTATGCAGGTCAGGAAGCAACAGTTAGAACTGGACATTGAACAACAGACTGGTTCCAAATAGGAAAAGAATTACATCAAGGCTGTATATTGTCAACCTGCTTATTTAACTTCTATGCAGAGTACATCATGAGAAATGCTGGACTGGAAGAAACACAAGCTGGAATCAAGATTGCCGGGAGAAATATCAATCAACTCAGACATGCAGATGACACCACCCTTATGGCAGAAAGTGAAGAGGAGCTAAAAAGCCTCTTGATGAGAGTGAAAGAGGAGAGCAAAAAAGTTGGCTTAAAGCTCAACATTCAGAAAATGAAGATCATGGCATCTGGTCCCATCACTTCATGGGAAATAGATGGGGAAACAGTGGAAACAGTGTCAGACTTTATTTTGGGGGGGGCTCCAAAATCACTGCAGATGTTGAATGCAGCCATGACATTAAAAGACGCTTACTCCTTGGAAGAAAAGTTATGACCAACCTAGATAGTATATTCAAAAGCAGAGACATTACTTTGCTGACTAAGGTCCATCTAGTCAAGGCTATGGTTTTTCCTGTGGTCATGTATGGATGTGAGAGTTGGACTGTGAAGAAGGCTGAGCGCCGAAGAACTGATGCTTTTGAACTGTGGTGTTGGAGAAGACTCTTGAGAATCCCTTGGACTGCAAGGAGATCCAACCAGTCCATTCTGAAGGAGATCCACCCTGGGATTTCTTTGGAAAGAATGATGCTAAAGCTGAAGCTCCAGTCCTTTGGCCACCTAATGAGAAGAGTTGACTCATTGGAAAAGACTCTGATGCTGGGAGGGATTGGTGGCAGGAGGAGAAGGGGACGGCCGAGGATGAGATGGCTGGATGGCATCACTGACTCGATGGATGTGAGTCTGAGTGAACTCCGGGAGTGGGTGATGGACAGGGAGGCCTGGCGTGCTGCGATTCATGGGGCCGGCCGCAAAGAGGCGGACACGACTGAATGACTGAACTTGTGACATTATACAGTAAACAGGGATCCCCAAGAAAAAGAAATGCAAAAATGCAAAATGGCTGTCTGAAGCGGCCTTACAAAGAGCTGCGAAAAGAAGAGATGCCAAAAGCAAAGGAGAAAAGGAAAGATATACCCATTTGGATGCAGATTTCCAAAGAATAGAAAGCAGAAATAAGAAAGCCTTCCTCAGTGATCAGTACAAAGAAAAAGAGGAAAATAATAGAATGGGAAAGACTGGAGATCTCTTCAAGAAAATTAGAGATATCAAGGGAACATTTCATGCAAAGATGGGTTTGGTAAAGGACAGAAATGGTAGGGACCTAACAGAAGCAGAAGATATTAGAAGAGGTGGCTAGAATACACGGAAGAACTGTACAAAAAAGATCTTCATGAACCAGATAATCATGATGATGTGATCACTCACCTAGAGCCAGACATCCTGGAATGTGAAGTCAAGTGGTTCTTAGGAAGCATTACTATGAACAAAGCTAGTGGAGGTGATGGAATTCCAGTTGAGCTAGTTCAAATCCTAAAAGATGATGCTGTGAAAGGGCTGAACTCAATATGCCAGCAAATTTGGAAAACTCAGCAGTGGCCACAGGACTGGAAATAGGTCAGTTTTCATTCCAATTCCAAATAAAGGCAATGCCAAAGAATGCTCATCAGTTCAGTTCAGTTCAGTCACTCAGTCGTGTCCAACTCTTTGCCACCCTATGAATCGCAGCACGCCAGGCCTCCCTGTCCATCACCAACTCTTGGAGTTCACTCAGGTTCATGTCCGTCGAGTCAGTGATTCCATCCAGACATCTCATCCTCTGTTGTCCCCTTCTCCTCCTGCCCCCAATCCCTCCCAGCAACAAAGTCTTTTCCAGTGAGTCAACTTTTTGCACGAGGTGGCCAAAGTACTGGAGTTTCAACTTTAGAGTCATTCCTTCTAAAGTTATCCCTGATCATACTACTGCACAATTCCACTCATTTCACACGCTAGTAAAGTAATGCTCAAAATTCTCCAAGCCCAGCTTCAGCAATACATGAACTGTGAGATACCAGATGGTTTTAGAAAAGGCAGATGAACCAGGGATCAAATTGCCAACATCCACTGTATAGTCGAAAAAGCAAGAGAGTTCCAGAAAAACATCTATTTCTGCTTTATTGACTATGCCAAAGCCTTTGTGTGGATCACAATAAACTGTAGAAAATTCTGAAAGAGATGGGAATAGCAGGCCACCTGAGCTGCCTCTTGAGAACTTTGCAAGCAGGAAGCAACAGTTAGAACTGGACATGGAACAACAGACTGGTTCCAAATAGGAAAAGGAGTACGTCAAGGCTGTATATTGTCCCCCTGCTTATTTAACTTATATGCAGAGCACTTCATGAGAAATGATGGGCTAGATGAAGCACAAGCTGGAATCAAAATTGCAGGAAGAGATATCAATAACCTCAGATATGCAGATGACACCATTCTTAAGGCAGAAAGTGAAGAAAAACTAAAGAGCCTTTTGATGAAAGTGAAAGAGGAGAGTGAAAAAGTTGGCTTAAATCTCAACACTCAGAAAACTAAGATCATGGCATCCGGTCCCGTCACTTCATAGCAGATAGACGGGGAAACAGTGGAAACAGTGTCAGACTTTATTTTGGGGGGCTCCAAAATCACTGGAGATTGTGACTGCAGCCATGAAATTAAAAGATGCTTGCTCCTTGGAAGGAAAGTTATGACCAACGTACACAGTATATTAAAAAGCAGAGACATTACTTTGTCAACAAAGGTTTGTCTAGTCAAGGCGATGGTTTTTCCAGCAGTCATGTATGAATGTGAGAGCTGTACTATAAAGAAAGCTAAGCACCGAAGAATTGATGCTTTTGGACTGTGGTGTTGGAGGAGACTCTCGAGAGTCCCTTGGATTGCAAGGAAATCCAACCAGTCTATTCTAAAGGAGATCAGTGCTGGGTATTCATCGGAAGGACTGATGTTGAAGCTGTATCTCCAATACTTTGGCCACCTTATGCAAAGAGCTGACTCATTGGAAAAGACCCTGATGCTGGGAAAGATTGAGGACAGGAGAAGGGGACGACAAAGGATGAGATGGTTGTATGGCATTACCGGCTCACTGGACATGAGTTTGGGTTAGCTCCGGAAGCTGATGATGGACAGGGAGGCCTGGCATGCTGCAGTCCATGGTGTCACAAGGAGTCAGACATGATTGAGCAACTGAACTGAACTGCACAGTCCATGGGGTCACAAAGAGTTGGACATGACTGAGCAACTATCATTATCATTTTCATTTTCATTCTAACTCGTGAGGTGATACTTCATTGTAGTTTTGATTTGCATTCCTCTAATAATGAGTGATGTGGAGTACCTTTTCATGTACCTGTTGGCCATCTAAATGTCTTCTTTGAAGCAATGTCTATTTAGGTGTTCCACACATTTTTTTGATTGAATTCTTTTTTTTGAGCTGTATAAGCTATTTGTATATCTTGGAAATTAATTCCTTGTCAGTAGCATCATTTGTAAATATCTTCATAAATATTTAAATTATTTTAAATAGTCAGCATATCAGTTGTAAATCAAATGTTTGTCTCTATTCCAATTTTATCATGTTCTTTTGAAAAATATTTTTTGTGAGATCAACCAACAAGAAAACTCAGAAATTTTTCATGGTGATGCATAATTTCCTAATTTTTATACAAAATTTTATTCCCTTTATTAGGGTTATTTATATACATAAATATATTTGAAATGTTCTCCATTTTCAAATAATACCTTTTTCAGGTTTTTATTTTAGCTTTTGTGTTTTAAGTAAGGCAGCATCTGACCTTCAACATTCAAGCTTTTGCATATGTGTTTTTTAAATACCATTATATTTTGCTGAACAATCTCTAAGCATATGTACAATGATTTATGAGTTCTATGAATTTGTATTTAAAATAGCTAGAAATACATATAAGGATTGAATGTTTTATCAGAGAAGGATAATTTTTTCAAAATCACCCAATCACATGGATCTACTAAAAGACACCTATTATTACAAATGTTCATAATAGTGCAAAGTTCTTTTATATTTTCCCTATGTTAACTATTCATTATCCCCAAAAATGAAATATTTTGCTTGCCTCATGTTCCATCCCTGACTTGTATTTGTAGAACGCCCTTATCACTTCAGTCTCCTTAATCATCTTAAAACCCAGTCCTAAAGAACATCAGAGCTTCCCAGGTGGCACTAATGTAAGCAACTTGCCTGTCATTTCAGGAGAGATAGGACCCCTGGGTTCAATCCCTGGTTCAGGAAGATCCCCTGGAGAAGGAAATGGAGACCCACTTTAGTATTCTTCCCTGGAGAATCCCATGGGTAGAGGAACCTGACAGGCTACAGTCCATGGGTTCAGTAAGAGACGGACACGACCGAAGTGACTTAGCAGGCAGGGATTCCAATACAAGAGACCCTGGTTGGATCCCTGGGTGGGGAAGATCCATTCAAGAAGGAAAGGGCAACCCAGTCCAGAAATCTTTCCTGAAAAATCTCAAGGACAGGATTGTTTGGCGGGCTATACAGTCCATGGCATCACAGAAGTGTTGGGCCAGACTTAGCGACTAAACCACAACAACAAAGAACATTGCATATCAGTTTTCTCTCAAATAACAGGAAAAGTAAATTAAATAAGACTAAACTCTCAGCAGGGGAATATGTCATTTTCCAGCTAGTTCACACCAATCTCTTACCAGATCCTTCACCTAGCTTTAATTTATACAAGACTCTATTTGATGGAAGAAATGCTCTCTACAAGGAGGTGAAATGCCATTTATGAAATACAATCATTTCCCCTCCCCCCACTGGCTGAAAGAAAAAGTTCCAATTAGAAGTTTAAAATTAAAGTATTATCCCTGCTTCTTAAAATGCTGAACGATAACTAAGTTTTCCTACTGAAAGATAAGTTCAGAAGAACTGAAATTCACTTTTTATATGGACAATGTTCCAAGAACAAAGCATGCACATACAGGGAGAAATTGAGCCTGATTATACTCTCCCAAGTGAAAGGGGGGAAAAAATTCCAAATCCTGCACAAAGAAAGTATGTGGTCAGATAAGTACAACTGCTCAGATAAGTACAACTGCTGGCAAAAACAATTTAATCAACCATTCTTCCTAAGATGTTTATGTGACTTCTGAGAAACAGGGTACTTTTGTAGCAAAGATTAAATTGCTTCCACTGTGAGTGGTACCAGCTAGTCATATCCTGATGTGTCAAAGAGAACAGACAGGGAATAAGTCCAATACAAAAGGAGGAATAAAAAAAAGGAAGGATTGCTGATCAAACAGCTAGTTGTTCACAGCAGTGATTTGGAAAAAAAATCCCCTTCTACATCTAAGCAATAGGATGACTTCTAACAATGTGCAACAAAAACACTGCAGAAAATTGTTTACCTTGAAACAAACAAACAAAAAGATCATTCATTTCAAAGCAAAAGTGCAGTGCACAGCATTCTACAGCAAAACTCAAATAACCATGTAAGCATTAAAGATGAAGACTTTTGCACAATAAGAAGAAAAAAATATTAGCTAAAAAGCCCTACTTTTGGCCCACTAAGGCTAAGCATGTATTAAAGGCAAGAGAAGAAGAAAAATTAAAAAGCAGAGACCAGCAATATTTGACAAGAGCTAATTTTTTTTAATCCAGTTCCAGTAAGATTCCCATTTAGATTTCCAATGAGACATAAACAGCCTTGAAAATGGTTTTCGAAAATCATTAGGTCTATGAAATTTATGTACATCTTGCAAAATTGACATTGACCAAGTCCACATATATCAATTCACATTTGCCTTTTTCATCCCTCCCAGCCAATTCTAATATTTGTAGGTTCCATGTAGTTAAAGAATACTCACATATGGATTGTATGCTGGCAGATAATGAAGTAAAACTTTTATTATTTATTAGTTGATCATAAACAAAACATGGATGTATAAACACACATATGTATATACAAATTTATGCATGTATATAAACACCAATGTATTCACATTTGTTCTCCAGTGCAATGTAAAAATGACATTGCCTTCTTCAAAAATGACATACATTGTACAAAATGTACATAAGTATGTCTATATGTGTTTATATACGAAAATATATATCGTTTGTCTGTGTGTTCTCCCTCTCTTGGAGAGAAAGTGAGAGAGAGTGAATAAGACAAGTATATTTATTTCTTTAGATGAGATGCTCATTATGATTTTTTATAGACCATTTATCCTAGAAACAGAAACACTTTAAATTTGCAAGTAGTGATTTGCAACTATATTTATTTTCTTGCTCCCTGATTATGTATTACAAATAAAGATTTGTGTTATTTATAGATTATCCTCTTCTAATATTGACACTAGACAGTGAAAAGTACTACAATAAATTAGGAATAAAAATAATAAAGCAATATTTTGAACAAGAATGGGTTAATTTCTCTGGATTAATTTTCCTTCTCTAATTCCATAGTGAGGAGATGTGGTTTATCTTCATGAAATAAAAACAAACTGTAGTCAGATAGTTATTGGCTACCTTGAGGGGTTCTAAGATCAGTTTAATTTATGCCAAAAGTAGTTTGCAATTTGAGATTTCTATAAGTAGAATGGTAGTAAATAGAATCTAAAAGAAAGTTTGTCACAATGAATAGAAATGCACTACTGATATATAATGTAAAAGATATATTTTTCAGACTATTAGCTACAATCATAAAATTACAATATTAATTTGGGGAGATAGATAATGAAGGGTCTACTCTTGACCGAGTGGACCCTGCTGGACAAAGAGATGAAGATAAAAAATTCTTCAAAATGTTTATTATATATATTTTAAAATAAATATAGATGCATAAAGGAACAAATTTTGACCAAAAATAGTCTAGAATTTGAGGACTGACTTGCCTCAGGCCAGCTAATATTCTCAACACCAATTTGGGACTTCCCTGGCTATCCAACTGCTATGATTTTGCCTTCCAATTCAAGGGGAGTGGGTTTGATCCCTGGTCAAGATCTCTCATGCCTCCTGGCCAACAAACCAAAACATAAAGCAGAAACAATGTTGTAACAAATTCAATAAAGACTTTAAAAATGGTCCACATTAAAAAAAAAGTCTTTTAAAATAA
Organism: Redunca redunca; assembly: GCA_006410935.1. Lineage (NCBI taxonomy): Eukaryota > Metazoa > Chordata > Mammalia > Artiodactyla > Bovidae > Redunca > Redunca redunca. Next base: position 404,313 of record SJYQ01001193.1, read on the forward strand.
TAAACACCAATCTGATCCTTACATTTACTCAGCTGAATTTGGTGATAGTGTTGGAACCCAAAGTAAACTTCAGATGGTATTTAAGGACAATGAGAAACTCAGAGGTGGTACCTGTGAACCCCTTTTTGAGTTCACTACCTTTCTTGTTGTTTCCTAGGGCTGAGGGTAAGGTCCTGTTAGTTCTGAGCTCCACTCTCTTTACATTGAGTTCCTGATCTAACTGGCTTTTCAATACAAGGCAGATGAGGTTGAGCTAGCAGGCTGTTTGGCTTGGTGACCAGTTGAGCTGGTAGGTGGTTCTGCCTGAAGCGAAGCCCCCAGACTTTCAGACTGCAATTCTCAGGTTTTGAAATGGAAAACCTTGATTCTGTCTCAAGATTCAAATGAAAACTGTATTCAGTTCATTCATGTGTAGCTCCTCCCCACTTGAGGTCTGCTGGTTTCAACCCATGCTTCAATCCAAGGTTCCATGGGAACTGGTGTTGGTACAGCCAAGGCTTTCTCTTGGCCAGGACTGTCTTTCCATTACTGCTGGTAAGTTAAGGTGCATATGCTTGTTGTGTTTTCTGTAGATAAAAACTATTTCTAATGGTGATCTCAAAGGCAAAAAAAAAAAAAACCCATAGAAATTCGTGGGTATGGACCGAGCACACTTCATCTCAAAGGAACTTTTCTCTAATTGCCAGGAATCATTTAATAAAGCCAAGTTTATCCTTAAATTTGCTCAGTTGAATTCTTGTTGTTTAACCGTTCACTTTGAGGCGTGTGTGAATATGAATTACATATGAATTTTGAAGACATACAACTAGTCAATGTGAAACTGCAGAAATGTGCCTTGGAGGGCTCTAAGGAACTCCAGTTCTTTATGACTCAACACAAAGGAATTCAGTGAGAGGCAAAGTGACAGATAAGAAATAATTTATAAGAATAGGATGCTTATGAGCTTTACAATCAGATAGGCAAGAAGGGCCACGCTGAGAACTTACTGGGCTGCAGTTTTACAATCAAAGGAAAAGTGGGAAGGCGGAGTCACCACCTTCCTCATTTTTGAGTAGGTGGGAAACTTCCGTCATGAATTCCTCCCCCAGATCAGGTAAAGGAGTTTCCTTGTCCCTAAATGGTCAAGTTGGGACTGTCATGGCACTGTTTAAATTAGCAGAAGAGTGGTAACATATGCTAAAAGAGATATCTCAGGTTTTAGTATGCTGCCTCCTTTTTCCAGAGAAGGCAATGGCAACCCACTCCAGTACTCTTGCCTGGGAAATCCCATGGACGGAGGAGCCTGGTAGGCTGTAGTCCTTGGGGTCGTGAAGAGTCAGACACGGCTGAGCGACTTCCCTTTCACTTTTCACTTTCATACATTGGAGAAGGAAATGGCAGCCCGCTCCAGTGTTCTTGCCTGGAGAATCCCAGGAGCGGGGGAGCCTTGTAGGCTGCCATCTATGGGGTCACACAGAGTCAGACACACGACTGAAGTGACTTAGCAGCAGCAGCCACCTTTTTCTAATTTTTTTTTAAGTGGATGCAGAGAAGTTTGTCCTAGGAATCACTCATTTACTGACCTCGCCAGACACAATGAGGTCTCTTTCACTATTATTTTGTTGTTTAGGGGCATGTTTCATGCTTTCATTGCAGGGTTTAGTTGCTAAGTAAGCCTGCTTGGTTTTGTTTTAGGCAAGCTTGCTTTCTGAGTGGTAGATAGTTAAGTTACAAAGGTCTCCCATACTATTTTCTTTACTTATGATCCCTTAGTAGGGTCAATTATTTAATTATCTACTTTGTCTCTGTCAGATCTACAGCTCTATCATTTATCTATCATCCATCTATCTATCTATCTATCTGTCTACCTTTGTATGTTTTATGTATCTATCTATCATCAGGTCAGTTGTTCTTTCTCAGTTCTTGACTCATCATAGCAAAGAATTGAAATGAGAGACCAGTACAGCTCAAGCAGGCAAGACTTATTGGGTAAGCAGTAAGACGGACACTTTGGGGCATGAGAGGAGATCAACCACAGGAGCGGCCCTGTCTTATTCAGTTCACTTCAGAAAAGTCGCTCAGTTCGTGTCCGACTCTTTGCAACCCCATGGACTGCAGCAACCCAGGTTTCCCTCTCCGTAACCAACTCCTGGAGATTTCTCAAACTCATGTCCATTGAGCCAGTGGTGCTATCCAACCGTCTTATCCTCTGTCATCCCCTTCTCCTCCCACCTTCAATCTTTCCCAGCATCAGGGTCTTTTCAAATGAGTCAGTTCTTCACATCAGGTGGCCAAAGTACTGGAGTTTCCACTTCAACATCAGTCCTTCCAATGAATACTCAGGACTGATTTCCTTTAAGATGGACTGGTTGGATCTCCTTGCAGTCCAAGAGACTCTCAAGAGTCTTCTCCAACACCACAGTTCAAAAGCATCAATTCTTTGGCACTCAGCTTTCTTTATGGTCCAATTCTACATCCATACATGACTACTGGAAAACCAAAGTTTTGATTAGATAGACCTTTGTCAGCAAAGTAATGTCTCTGCTTTTTAATATACTGTTTGGGTTGGTCATGGCTTTTCTTCAAAGAAACAAGCCTCTTTTAATTTCATGGCTACAGTCACCATCTGCAGTGATTTTGGAGTCCAAAAATGTAAAGTCTCTCACTGTTCCCATTGTTTCCCCATTTGCCATTAGGTGATGGGACCAGAAGCCATGAGCTTAGTTTTTTCTGAATGTTAAGTTTTAAGCCAACTCTTTCACTCTCCTCTTTCACTTTCATCAAGAGGCTCTTTAGTTCTTCTTCGCAGTGGTGTCATCTGCGTATCTGCAGTTACTGATATTTCTACTGGCAATCTTGATTCCAGCTTGTGCTTCATCCAGCCCATCATTTCTCATGATGTACTCTGCATATGAGTTAAATAAGCAGGGTGACAATATGCAATCTTGACGTACTCCTTTTCCTATTTGGAACCAGTCTGTTGTTCCATGCCCAGTTCTGACTGTTGCTTCTTGACCTGCATACAGATTCCTCAGGAGGCAGGTCAGGTAGTCTGGTATTCCCATCTCTTTCAGAATTTTCCACAGTTTATTGTGATCCACACAGTCAAAGGCTTTTGGCATAGGCAATGAAGCAGAAATAGATATTTTTCTGGAACTCTCTTGGTTTTTCAAAGATCCAGTGGATGTTTGAGAGAGCCATTTCCTAGGCAAGTTGATAAGTCTAGGGGTCCCCAAGGAGAGAGGGGTCTGGAATTCTCAAGAAGGAAGAAAGGACAAACTTTTTCCTTCTCTACATTCCTTAGGATTATATAACAATAATGTATCCTGCCTGAGGACAGTCTCTGGATTAAACCTTCTGGCTAATTCTGTTATCTTAAAATATAAATTATGAGAGTAGGTCTGGTGAGGTCTGTACAACCTCCAGACACTCTTTGGGTTCATTGGAGAGTATATAACTTCATTGCTAACACTAGCAAGGGGGTACTCTTTCTGCCCCCTTCTGATGCCTATGTCAGAAGCTTTCTCTATCTCCTTTATTCTTTAATAAAACTTTATTACACAAAAGCTCTGAGCGATCAAACCTTGTCTCTGGCCCCGGATTGAATTCTTCTCCTCCGGGGACCAAGAATCCCCGTGTCTTCGCGTGATTCAACAACAACCTTTCATGTTGGCAATTTGATCTCTGGTTCACCTGCCTTTTCTAAATCCAACTTGAACATCTGGAAGTTCACGGCTCAAGTATTGCTGAAGCCTGGCTTGGAGAATTTTGAGCATTACTTTGCTAGTGTGTGAGATGAATGCAATTGTGTGGTAGTTTGAGCCTTCTCTAGCATTGTCTTTTCGGGGGATTGGAATGAAAAAAAGACCTTTGCTAGTCCTGTAGCCACTGCTGAGTTTTCCAAATTTGCTGGCATATTGAGTGCAGCACTTTAACAGTATCATCTTTTAGGATTTGAAATAGCTCAACTAGAATTTTATCACTTCCACTAGCTTTGTTAGTAGTGATGTTTCCTAAGGCCCACTTGACTTCACAATCCAGGATGTCAGTGTCTAGGTGAGTGATCACACCATAGTGGTTATCTGGCTCATGAAGATCTTTTTTGCATAGTTCTTCTGTGTATTCTTCCTGATTAGACTTCACTCTTTTATATTCCATGCTCTCTCCCCTGAGCAGTCCCTGGGGCTTGTCTGGTTACGCCCTATGGAAACAGGACCAAGGCAGAAAATTCTGAAAGAGATGGGAATACCAGACCACCTGACCTGCCTCTTGAGAAATCTCTATGCAGGTCAGGAAGCTGCAGTTAGAACTGGACATGGAACAACAGACTGGTTCCAAATAGGAAAAGGAGTACATCAAGGCTGTATATTGTCACCTGCTTATATACAGAGTATATCATGAGAAACGCTGGACTGGAAGAAACACAAGCTGGAATCAAGATTGCCGGGAGAAATATCAATCACCTCAGATATGCAGATGACACCACCCTTATGGCAGAAAGTGAAGAGGAACTCAAAAGCCTCTTGATGAAAGTGAAAGAGGAGAGTGAAAAAGTTGGCTTAAAGCTCAACATTCAGAAAACGAAGATCATGGCATCCGGTTCCATCACTTCATGGGTAATAGATGGGAAACAGTGGCAACAGTGTCAGACTTTATTTTGGGGGGCTCCAAAATCACTGCAGATGGTGACTGCAGCCATGAAATTAAAAGACGCTTACTCCTTGGAAGAAAAGTTATGACCAACCTAGATAGTATATTCAAAAGCAGAGACATTACTTTGCCAA
>SJYQ01001193.1:409213-461850 GCA_006410935.1 Redunca redunca
TATGCAGATGACACCACCCTTATGGCAGAAAGTGAAGAGGAACTCAAAAGCCTCTTGATGAAAGTGAAAGAGGAGAGTGAAAAAGTTGGCTTAAAGCTCAACATTCAGAAAACGAAGATCATGGCATCCGGTTCCATCACTTCATGGGTAATAGATGGGAAACAGTGGCAACAGTGTCAGACTTTATTTTGGGGGGCTCCAAAATCACTGCAGATGGTGACTGCAGCCATGAAATTAAAAGACGCTTACTCCTTGGAAGAAAAGTTATGACCAACCTAGATAGTATATTCAAAAGCAGAGACATTACTTTGCCAACTAAGGTCCATCTAGTCAAGGCTATGGTTTTTGCTGTGATCATGTATTGATGTGAGAGTTGGACTGTGAAGAAGGCTGAGAGCTGAAGAATTGATGCTTTTGAACTGTGGTGTTGGAGAAGACTCTTGAGAGTCCCTTGGACTGCAAGGAGATCCAACCAGTCCATTCTGAGGGAGATCCACCCTGGGATTTCTTTGGAAGGAATGATGCTAAAGCTGAAACTCCAGTACTTTGGCCACCTCATGAGAAGAGTTAACTCATTGGAAAAGACTCTGATGCTGGGAGGGATTGGTGGCAGGAGGAGAAAGGGACAGAGGATGAGATGGCTGGATGGCATCACTGACTCGATGGCCCTGAGTCTGAGTGAACTCTGGGAGTTGGTGATGGACAGGCAGGCCTGGGGTGCTGTGATTCATGGGGTCGCAAAGAGTTGGACACGACTGAGCAACTGAACTGAACTGAACTATGCAAACAGGGAATTATGCCCAAGACATATCAGGGAAGGTGGCATGTTGGCCCCATGTTCCCTCTGTAAGTCTTTACTCAGATCTGCTTCTTTTTTTCTTCTTCTTCTTCCAGCCCTACATGTATGTGATCCTCTAGCCATAGCATCTCTAACTGCCATTCTGGTCTTTTTTTCCATATCCTACCTGCCATATCTATCTGTCTATCTATCTATTTTCCTATTTTCTCTGTTTGACGCCAGACTCCCTGGGTTTGAAACTCATTCACATTACTTACTAGCCATGGGCCTTTCTGGATCCTTTATGGATGTGACTGAATTTCTTTGTGTGTTTATTTTCTCAATGAAGAATATGAGAAAAAGTAATTATTTCTCTTTGTAGCTTTTTGTAGAACATAAGAGAAAACCATAGGAGAAGGAAATGGCAACCCACTCCAGTGTTCTTGCCTGGAGAATCCCAGGGACAGGGGAGCCTGGTGGGTTTCCATCTATGGGGTCGCAGAGTCGGACACAACTGAAGTGACTTAGCAGTAGCAGGAGAAAACCTATGGAACCTCATTCCTCTCCATAAAGGAAAAGGGACAAATATTGGGATTCCATGGAATTTTTCCTCAGTAAATATTAGTTGTTAATTTGTTTCTGCTGAAATCTTAATTTAATAATTTTTCACTGTGTGTTAGTCATTCAGTCGTGCCCATCTCTTTGTGATCCCATGGACTGCAGCCCACCAGGCTCCTCTATCCATGAGATTTTCCAGGCAGGAATACTGGAGTGGGTAGTCAATTCCTTCTCCAGGAAATCTTCTGGACTCAGGAATCAAACTTGGGTCTCCTGCACTGCAGGTAGATTCTTTACCCACTGAGCTACTAGGGAAGCCCAACCTGTGTCTTTTCTCTCTGCAGTATCTTAATTCATCCTAAAGCACAGGTTTTAGTTTATTTTATCTTTATTTAACCCCACTTAACATAAGATAATTTCATATGAGCACACTTTATCATAAAGTCTCCAGGCATAAAGAGAAAGGCATTATACAATAGTGCTACCCAGTAAACATTTCTTTTTTAAAAATTAAAGTATCAGTGCTCATAAACTGTTGTAAATATTGCAGTCTCTGGGAATCCCTCACAGGTAGATATTTCAAAGGAAATGCTCAGGTTCCCTCCCATATCTCACAACTTAATTTACCCACACACCAATCCTGTTACATTCTTATGCAGAGCAATCTAATCATCTCATCCTCTGCCACCCTCTTCTCCTTTTACCTTCAATCTTTCCTAGCATCAGGGTCTTTTCCAATGAATCAGTTCTTCAACGAGATGGTTAGATAGCATTGTCAATTTAATGGGCATGAATTTGAACAAACTCCTTGAGATAGCTGAGGGCAGGAGCCTGGCGTGCTGCAGTCCAGAGAGTCACAAAGAGTTCAACATGACTTAGCGACTGAACAACAGCAACACCAAGAGCAATCTAGCCCCTACCACCATCTCCCCATAGCCTCATATTCTTCAGTAAATAGCTTTATTAGGTCTCTTTCTGAAACATTCCTGAGATGTATTCTGTCATTAGCTTTTAACTAGCTTAATGGCACCCGACTCTAGTACTCTTGCCTGGAAAATCCCTTGAATGGAGGAACCTGGTGGGCTGCAGTCCATGGGGTCGCTAAGGATCAGACATGACTGAACGACTTCCCTTTCACTTTTCACTTTCATGCATTGGAGAAGGAAATGGCAACCCACTCCAGTGTTCTTGCCTGGAGAATCCCGGGGATGGGGGAGCCTGGTGGGCTTCTGTCTATGGCATCTCACAGAGTTGGACACGACTGAAATGACTTAGCAGCAGCAGCAGCAGCTTTTATTTTGCAGAGAGGGAAGAAGGGAAGCAGGAAAGAGAGGGAGGAGAACTGAAAAAAGAAAGAAGAACAGGAGGGAAGAAAAGGAAATCTTAAGAAGCCAGGCTACTCAGGTATAAACAAGAACATTTAGAGGAAATCTCTTTAACATAATATAAATGCTGCATGCTCATGCAAAAGTTACCTAGCTCAAAATGATCTTTTTCACTGAGTAAAGAATTTCATATAAAATTCCTGCATCACGTATGTGTGCTCATCACATCCAGCTCTTTGAAACTCTATAGACCTCAGCCCCCCAAGCTTCTCTTTCCATGGGAATCTCCAGGCAGGAATACTGGAGTGGGTTGCCACGCCCGCCTCCAGGGGATCTTCCCCACCAAGGGATCCAACCTGCATCTCCTGCATCCCCTACATAGCAGGTAGATTCTTTACCCACTAAATGACCTGAGAAGCTCTTCTTGGCTCATGAATTGTCATCAGTTAAAGAGCCCCAGCTTCTGGGGCAAATTACAAATCGTATGTGAGTTTACAATAGACACAACTTGATAACATTGCTTTTCCAAACAACTCATTACAAGGTAACTGGTTGATCTGAACTTTAAGGTCCTTTCCAATCCTGAGATTTGAAAGGCTGTGATTTCCTCCCGTATATACAAACCTCACAGAAAGTGTAGGGAGTTTATTAGGTCTTATTCAAATCCTTGGGGAAGGCTAAATGCTGAGTTCTGAATGGTTCACTCAAATAGAGTTATATGCTGTTACCAGAGACTAGTCAGCCTGTATTTATTGACTTGATGACTATTATCTATGTAGACTTTTCTAAAATATTCATTACCATATTATCTAAGGAGCTCCAACTGTGAAGCCCATTTAGGTTTGGAATTTATCTCTGTGTGGCTGTGTTTGTCCCATTAGCTTCACACGCCTCTTGGAACACAATACCTCTCCTTGAATTCACCTCTCAAACATTAAACTAAAGAGAGTCACCTGATTTATCTTGCCTTGGATAGGGTTCCACCAACACCGCAGTATTCGGGTACAGACATTTATTTATGTCTTTTCCCAGGGCTTCTTTCACTAACTGTTCATATTTTTCTTCCTTTGTTATTTTGTGCCCTGTAGCAAAGCTCAGTCTATCAATTATTACAGTCAGGGCTGATGCTGCAGGATTCAAACAAAGGCCCACTAACAACAAAGAAGCCATGGCAAGAGCAAGCTGTAGTCTGTGTGTCACTGGATCAGCTGATCAATCTGCAATTGAATTGTCTTTAAATGTATGTCAATTCAAGAACAGAGCTCACAGATATATTTGAAGCATGAGAGAAAGGGGGAGGTGTGATTTTGAAACAGTTTTCTTCATAACAGCATAGAGCTGACCTTGCATTTAAAGATAGAGGATGGGGGTGGGAGGCGGGAGGGAAGCTATAGGAAAGTGTGAGCAGTATGAATAAGTAGTGTTTATGGGAAGCTCTTTTAATATCCTTGCTAAAGCTGAACAATAGAAAGAGACAAAGCTCTGAAAAATTCGTGCCTTTTCCTGTGATTGATCTTTTATCTTTCCGTTCCTGCCCAGATGATAAAATGCATTTTACAGGGCAAACAAGCATGAGTGCTTTTATTTTCCCCAAAGATGAGAAACGTTCCTTATTTAGAATTTTGCTATTGAAGCATTTGCTACAACACCCCTCCCCCAACACACTCACACACACACACACACACACACACACACACTTACAAGTTAAAAAAAAAAGATTTGAACTTTTGAGGTTAAAATGCTGAAATTCCTTATACCTTTTTGTTTTGTTTTTCTTTGCTTTGCTTTTTGCAATTAATGAACTCTTTCTGGCACAAAGCTACCTGGAGTGATGCTAAAAATAGAATTGATTCTGAAGTGAAACTTTGTTTCAAATCTAGATGACATTATTGAAAAAACCCTCAGGACAATGGCCAAATGTAAGAGCTCAGCATAATTCAATTCCCTTCACCTCTCTCCCCCACACACATTTCAACTACGTTATTTCTAAGTTTTTCTGAAAATTTAATTTCATAATAGCAACAGAATATCTATAAAATAGGAAAATTCACATTTAACATTGACATTGTATCAGACAATGGAATAATTACTTTCACCTATCATATGATCCTTTGAGATAGCTCCCATGACCTTGCATAAGAAAACTATATTCTGGAGATCAAACTGTTTAACTCAGATTGGGATTTTAACTCACAGGGACACTAACCCAGCCAAAACCTAGACTGAGGCTTGAACCCATAGTCTTTAAAAAAATAAAAAAGACTTTTTATTTTGTATTTGTTGTTGTTGTTGTTCAGTCACTAAGTTGTGTTCAGCTCTTTGTGACCCCATGGACTGCAGCATACCAGGCTTCACTGTCCCTTCTCCTCCTCCCCTAAGTCTCTCCCAGCATCAAAGTCTTTTCCAATGAGTGGGCTCCTCCCATCAGGTGGCCAAAGTATTGGAACTTCAGCTTCAGCATCAGTCCTTCCAATAAAGGACTGGATTGATATCCTTACAGTCCAAGGGACTCTCAAGAGTCTTCTCTAGCACCACCATTTCAAAGCATCAATTCTTCAGCGTTAAGCCTTCCTTATGGTCTAACTCTCACATCCATACATGACTACTGGATAAACCATAGCTTTGACTATATGGGCCTTTGTTGGCAAAGTCGAAGTGAAAGTTTTTCTTGCTCAGTTGTGTCTGACTCTCTGAGACCCCCATAGAGTGTAGCCCACCAGACTCCTGTCTATGGAATTCTCCAGATAAGATTACTTGGGTGGGTTGCCATTCCCTTCTCCAGGGGATCTTCCCAGGCCAGGGATTGAACCCAGTTCTCCTGCAATGCAGGCAGATTCTTCATGGTCTGAGCCACCACAGATATCTCTGCTTTTTAATACGCTGTCTAAGTCTGTCATAACTTTCCTTCCAAGGAGGAAGCGTCTTTCAGTCTCATGGCTGCAGTCACTGTCTGTAGTGATTTTGGAGCCAAAGAAAATAAAATCTGTTACTGCTTCTACTTTTTCCCCTTCTATTTGATATGAAGTGATGGGGCCACATGCCATAACCTTAGCTTTTTGAGTGTTTATTTTTAAGCCAGTTTTTTTCACTCTCTTCTTTCACCCTTTTGCGGTGCTTTTTAGTTCCTCTTAACTTTCTGCGATTAGAGTGGTATCATCTGCATATCTGAGATTGTTAATATTTCTCCCAGCAATCTTTAATCCAGCTTGTGATTCATCCAGTCCACTATTTTTCATTATATTTTATTTTGCATGGGGATATAACACATTAACAATGTGGTGATGGTTTCAGGTGAACAGTGAAGGGATTCAGCCATTTATACATGTATCCATTCTCCCCCAAACTTTCTCCCATCCAGGCTGCCACATAGCATTGAGCAAAGTTCCATGTGCTATACAATACTTCCTTGTTGATTATCATTTTAAATATAACAGTATGTGCATGTCCATCTCAAATTCCCTAACTACCCCTTTCTCTGTCTCTCCTCCCGGCAAATGAGTCTCTGTTTTGTAAGTTCATATGTATCACGTTTAAAAATTTTAGATCCCAGATATAAGAGATGTCATACAATATTTCCGCTTCTCTAACTTACTTTACTTAGTATGACAATCTATGTTCATCCATGTTGCTGCAAACGGCATTATTTCATTCTTTTTCATGGTCAAGTAATATTCCATTGTATATGTGTACCAGCTCTTCTTTATCCATTCCTCTGTCAATGGACTTTTAACCGAGACCGAACACCTTGTCTCAGGTTTTAATAAAGCACTTTATTAAAGTTTCCTGATGTCTCATCAGGAAAGAATTCACTGAGAGACAAAGTGATAGGCAAGAAGTAGATTTATTTGGGGAGAAACACACTCCACAGACAGACTGTGGACCAGCTCAGAAGGTGAAAATGATACCAGTGTATGGGGTTGTCAGTTTTTATGGTGGTGGGTAATCTTATGGACTAAGGAGTAGGTGGAATATTCCAGTTGTTTGGGGAAAAGTGTGGGAATTTCCATGAATTGAGTCACTGCCCACATTTTAACCTTTATGGTTGGTTTTGGAATTGCCATGTGAGTGTGTCATTTAGCTTGCTCATGTGTTACAATGAACATATACTGAGGTTCAAGGTCTAGTGGAAGTTGATTTGTTTGTCATTTGGACTTATTTGGTCATTATCAGCTTATGTCATATCTTTGGGCTATGTCATTCTTTTCAACGTTGTGCCCTGCCCCTTTCCCAAAAGCATTCTGACTGCATGTGGCTTAGAAATGACAAAAGTAAGATCTGAAAACAGATTTGGTCAAATAAAAGGCTCTTGTTTCTTTTTATCAATGGTTCTCAAATATTAGGGTGATCAGAATCAACTGGAGGGGGTTAAACCCATCAGAACAAGACCCAGTTTCCGGCTCAGTCAGTCTCTCCCATCAGGAAGCTTCCATAAGCCTCTTACCCTTCTCTATCAGAGGGCACACAGACTGAAGACCGCAATCACAGAAAAATAACCAATCTGATAACATGGACCACAGCCTTTTCTAACTCAATGAAACTATGAGCCATGCCATGTAGGGTCACCCAAAATGGATGGATCATGGTGGAGAGTTCTGACAAAAAGTGGTCCACTGGAGAAGGGAATGGCAAACCACTTCAATATGCCTGGCTTGAGAAACCCATGAACAGTATGAGTATGAAAAGGAAAAAAGATAGGACAGTGAAAGATGAACTAACTCCCCAGGTCAGTAGGTGCCCAATATGCTAATGGAGATCAGTGGAGAAATAACTCCAGAAAGAATGAAGGGATGGAGCCAAAGTGAAAACAACACCCAGTTGTGGATGGGACTGGTGATAGCAGCAAGGTTTGATGCTGTAAAGAGCGATATTGCATAGGCACCTGGAATGTTAGGTCCCTGAAGCAAGGCAAATTGGAAGTGGTCAAATAGGAGATGGCAAGAGTGAACGTTGACATTCTAGGATTGAGCAAATTAAAATGAACTGGAACAGGTGAATTTAACTCCGATGACCATTATGTCTACTACTGTGAGCAAGAATACCTTGGATGAAATAGAGTAGCCTTTGTAGTCAACAAAAGAGTCCGAAATGCAGTACTTGGATGCAATCTCAAAAACAGCAGAATGATGTCTGTTCTTTTCCAAGGCAAACCATTCAATATCACAGTAATCCAAGCCTATGCCCCAACCAGTAATGCTGAAGAAGCTGAATGGTTCTATGAAGACATACACGACCTTTTAGAACACCCCCAAAAGATGTCCTTTTCATTTTCATTCCAGGGCACTGGAATGCAAAAGTAGAAAGTCAAGAAATACCTGGAGTAACAGACAAATTTGGCCTTGGAGTACAGAATGAATTAGGGCAAAGGCTAATAGAGTTTTGCCAAGAGAATACACTGGTCATAGCAAACACCTCTTCCAACAACACAAGAGAAGACTCTACACATGGACATCACCAGATGGCCAACAAAAAAATCAGATTGATTATATGCTTTGCAGCCAAAGATGGAGAAGCTCTACACAGTCAGCAAAAACAAAACCAGGAGCTGACTGCAGTCAGATCATGAACTCCTTATTGCCAAATTCAGACTTCAACTGAAGAAAATGGGGAAAACCACTAGACCATTCAGGTATGACCTAAATCAAATCCCTTATGATTATATAGTGAAAGTGACAAATAGATTCAAGGGATTAGATCTGATAGACTGAAAAACTATGGACCTATGGATGGAGGTTGGTGACATTATACAGGAGGCAGTGATCAAGACCATCCCCAAGCAAAAGAAATGCAAAAAGGCAAAATGGCTGTCTGAGGAGGCCTTGCAAATAGCTGTGAATAAAAGAGAGGTGAAAGGAAAATGAGAAAAGGAAAGATATAAGCATCTGAATACAGAGTTCCAAAGAATAGCAAGGAGAGATAAGAAAGCCTTCCTCAGTGATCACAGCAAAGAAATAGAGGAAAACAATAAATGGAAAAGACTAGAGATCTCTTTAAGAAAATTAGAGATACCAAGGGAACATTTCATGCAAAGATGGGCTCGATAAAGGACAGAAATGGTATGGACCTAACAGAAGCAGAAGATATTAAGAAGAGGTGGCAAGAATACACAGAAGAACTATACAAAAAAGATCTTCACAACCCAGATAATCACGATGGTGTGGTCACTCACCTAGAGCCAGACATCCTGGGATGTAAAGTCAAAGTGGGCCTTAGGAAGCATCACTATGAACAAAGCTAGTGGAGGTGATGGAATTCCAGCTTTCCAAATCCCGAAAGATGATGCTGTGAAAGTGCTGCACTCAATATGCCAGCAAATTGCAAAAACTCAGCAGTGGCCACAGGACTGGGAAAGGTCCGTTTTCATTCCAATCCCAAAGAAAGGCAATGCCAAAGAATGCTCAAACTACTGCAAGACTGCACTCATCTCACATGCTAGTAAAGTAATGCTCAAAATTCTCCAAGCTGGGCTTCAACAGTACTTGAACCGTGAACTTCCAAATGTTCAAGTTAGATTTAGAAAAGGCAGAGGAACCAGAGATCAAATTGCCAACATCTGTTGGATCATCAAAAAAGCAAGAGACTTCCAGAGAAACATCTACTTCTGCTTTATTGACTATGCCAAAGCCTTTCACTGTGTGGACCACAACAAACTCTGGAAAATTCTTCAAAAGATGACAATACCAGATCACCTGACCTGCCTCATGAAAAATCTGTATGCAGGTCAGGAAGCAACAGTTAGAACTGAACATGGAACAACAGACTGGTTTCAAATAGGGAAAGGAGTACATCAAGGCTGTATATTCTCACACTGCTTATTTAACTTATATGAAGAGTACATTTTATGAAATACCAGGCTGGATGAAGCACCAGCTAAAATCAAGATTGCCCAGAAAAATATGAATAACCTCAGATATGCAGATGACACCACCCTTATGGCAGAAAGTGAAGAAGAACTAAAGAGCCTCTTGATGAAAGTGAAAGAGGAGAGTGAAATAGTTGACTTAAAGCTCATATTTAGAAAACTAAGATTAGGGCAACTGATCCCATTATGTCATGGCAAATAAATGGGGAAACAATGGAAACAATGGCTGACTTTATTTTGGGGGGCTCCAAAATCAGTGTAGATGGTGACTGCAGCCATGAAATTAAAAGATGCTTGCTCCTTTTAAGAAAAGTTATGACCAACCTAAACAACATATTAAAAAGTAGAGACATTACTTTGCCAATTAAGGCCTGTAAATCAAAGCTGTGGTTTTTTTAGTAGTCGTGTATGGATGTGAGAGTTGGACTATAAAGAAAGCTGAGCACTGAAGAATTGACACTTTTGAACTGTGGTGTTGGAGAAGACTCTTGAAAGTCCCTTGGACTGCAAGGAGTTCTCAACCAGTCCATCCTAAAGGAAATCAGTCCTGAATATTCATTGGAAGGACTGATGTTGAACCTGAAACTCCAATACTTTGGCCACCTGATGTGAAAAGCCAATTCATTTGTTAAAACCTTAATGCTGGGAAAGACTGAGGGCAGGAGAAGAGGACAACAGAGAATGTGATGGTTGGATGGCATCACTGACTCAATGGACATGAGTTTGGGTGAACTCCGGGAGTTGGTGATAGACAGGGAGGCCTGGCCTGTTGCAGTCCATGGGGTCGCCAAGAGTCCAACACAGCTGAGCAACTGATCTGAACTGAACTGAAAAGCACAGATTGTGGGGACTTCTCTCCTTTTGTTGTTGCTTAGTTGCTAAGTTGTCTGACTCCCTTGTAGCCTACCAGGTTCCTCTGTCCATGGGATTTCCCAGGCAAGAATCCTGGAGTAGTTTGCCATTTCCTCTCCAGGGGATCTTCCCAACCCTAGAGATTGAACACGAGGCTCCTGCATTGGCAGATGGATTGTTTTCCACTGAGCCACCAGGGAAGCCCCAAAGTTTCTATTTAGTAAGTCTGGGTACAGCCCAAGAGTTTGCAGTTCTTAAAGCTCCCAGGGGATGCTGATGCTGCTGGTCTAAGGGCTAGACTTTGGATCACTGCTTGATACTGTGCTACTTCTCGTTAGAAAGATATACACAGGTATTTTACATTTTACTACTGACAAGATTTGTTATTCAAGATAAAATACTTGAGAATCATTTGAAAGATGAAATACTACATACTGATGAATTAAATTTTATTAAATTCTCATTTCTTATGCATCTAGAAATTACATGCTGTGGGGATTAAGATAATGAATAAAATATAATCCCTGTCCTCCAAGAGCTCATCAACTAGTTGAGATTACAGTCACAGATATGTGCTTAAATTTATCATTAACAAGGCAAACACAATAAATGCTTCAGCAGAAGACTCTTAAAAAATGGGCTCTGGGAATATGAGGTAGGAAATTCTATCTTAAAAAAAAAAAGCCAACAAGTTCTTACCTTCAACTTGCTTTATCCTAGAGTCCCTCCTCCCTCTGTCTCTTGCCTTCTGATAAGAGTAAGTTCATTCTATTTACTGCAGCTATTTCTTCCAATCTCACTTACACCCAAATCTCAAAATAAAGCTTCCACATCAAACATGCCAGCAAAACTGCAATGGGGAAATTCACCCGTCTCCCCTTAATTGCCAAACCCAAGGGTGTGAAAACAGCCCTTAAGTTTCTGGGGCATCAGGCCCCACTTCCTGATCATCCTCTGGCCTGCACTGCCCATCTCAGCCCAGCTGACCTCCATCTTCTCCCACTCCTCCTTCTCACTGGCTTGGACCTTCAAACTCACTTGTCTTCGTTGCCTGAAAACCTCTTTTCCCTCCATCTGGCCTTTTAAAGTTGCTGTTCCTTGAGTTTGCCCTAGGCCGCCTTCTTATATTTCACAAACCTTTCTTCAGCTCACAGAAGAGTGATTTTTATGAAAATGCAAGCCTGTTCACCTTACTCCCCCTTCAGGAAAGGTTTACTGAATCTCATTTGCCTCAGGGAAGCAAAACTTCTCACCATCTTGTCTGACTAATTTTCCATCTGATCTCTTGCTTCTCTTTTCACTGACCAATTCATTCATGGTTTGTCTTCAGAGAACCACTACTCCACTGGCTTTTTCTAACTTAATTACACATGGTTGAGCTAATTACATTGTCCACCTTCATGGGTGCATAAAGAGCTGCTTTTTTTTTAAACTATTTTTTAATTTTAATTTTGTATGTGTTTAATTATTTAATTATTTTTTAATTTGCTGTATTTCTTGTTTTTGGCTACATGGAGTCTTCATTGCAGAATGTAGGGTTCTCTAGTTATGGCATGAAGGCTCAGCCACCACCTAGCATGTGAGGTCTTAGTTCCTAGACCGGGAATCTAAACTGTGTGCCCTGTGTTAGAAGGTAAAGTCTTGACCACTGGACCACCAGGGAAGTCCCCACAAGGGGCTTCTTGCGTAAGAAAACGTCAGTCTATTTCCTGTGCGTCCCCTTTACTCTCACTCCATCACCACACTCACAGGGCACTTCACTTACAGCACTCATGGTCACCAAAGATACGGAGGCCAGGCTCTGGGTCACCACCTGTCCTACGATTTAACTCAATTCTGGCACCATCTCTCAGGAGATAGTGTCATATGCCTCAGGTGAAGGGCTCAGTCTCACAAGAACCTCTCCCACCTCTCACAACAGGGATACACCTATGTCGTGCCTATTGTCTCTTTTTTAGCAGACAGTGTTTGAAGGTGAAGAGTTTTGGAGGTAATTAAGATTAGATGAAGTTATGAGGATGGAAACCCCAAGAATGGGATTAGGGTTTATATTAAATGATAAACCAGGCAAAGTTAATATTTTAAGAGAGTAATGAGAACAGTGGTTGAGTCTGGAACAAAGAGTTTGGATGAGAATTAACTGGAAAGATGCAGAGGGGAACTTTTTAGTGTGGTAATTGAGTTCAATAGTTTGATTAAATATTGGTTAAATGACTGAATGTGTTTGTCAAAAGCCTATGAAACTGTACTTCCAATATGTGTACATTTTATTGTTCTGACTACTAAAAGAATCTATATATCTGAGGTGACCTGACTAGTTTAGATCAAGTTAGCTAGATAAGGTGGTAAGAAAGAAAACCACGTGTATAAATTCTGTTTATGTGTTTTACTGAAAAATTCTGACAGAAAGATTTAGATTTATTTTAGTGTTTGTGTTTTATGCTTACTGTTATGTAGCCTTTCTTAATTGCAAATTTCCAGAGGTTTATATTACCAGAAACAAAGAAAATGGATGCACATGTGTAAAACATTTTACTTCTGCTGAAAGATTTATGTTTTAGCCTTTAAACAATAGAGAGTAAAGAGCCTTTTGGACAGATATAGACTTTTCTAAAATATGAAGCCAAGCAAAACATGGGCTTCTTTCTTTTCTTCCCCACAGTTTTAGGTCTTTAAGGCACAAGAAAAGGAATCAGAAAAAGTTATGAGTTTCATACATTTGCAGGTATAATCAATGAATAATATTTAAAACTATTAAGTTGATTGCTTTGAATACTTATACAAAGTTAATATATCATTGATAATGTTATTATAATTTTTGCATTATTACTCTATATCCATTAGAATTATCAGAATCTATGTAACATATATTTGTAGAAGAAAATTCAACACATTATGTGCTCATCTCCCTTTGCTCATGTGCAAATTCCCAAAACATCCCTCTTGCAGAGCAAAACATGAATGGAAGTAAGCCATCAGGTAACAGGTGATGTAAGTAAGACAGTCAGATCAAGTAGAGATCTGATTTCATGTCAAAATAAAATAAGAATTAAATAATGAAGCTGCAAGTCTTAATATACTCATATTTCCTATTTTCACAGTTAACGTATGACCATGATCTGGGTTTCTGTGGCAACAGGCAAAGATATTATCAGAGTCATGATGTAGACAAATGGTTCCTCATATATCTTCTTTCTTGTAATCATAGAAGGATATGTATCAGAAATGAAGTTATAGCTATAATTGAAGAACAAAGCCAAATCTGTGTGTTACCAGCAGACACGTGCTCTTGTCAGCATAGACAGTGATAGCTATAGGAGTGTTTTTATTCTGAAAAGAACAACACAAATGACTCTATCGATACCATGTGACAATCAGCTATTTTTCTTGTTTCCTACACCTTTGTTTTTCAGAAATTATGGCAAAACATGAAGACTTCCATCTTGAGTCTCATATTGAAATGTGAAGTGATTTAAATATATTTGAAAGTGAATTTGCACGAAAGAATGGGTGAGGTACAAATTTCGCTTTTCATTTTCAATATATGTTTTAAATATCAGAGTGAATGGAAGGACGCTTATATTATATGCATAAGGACATACATATCCCTATAAGCTTTTATAGTACTATAAGGGTAAGTAACATAATTTTTGTATTTTATGTGTATAATATATATGCAGAACTAAAGAGCCTCTTCATGAAAGTGAAAGAGGAGAGTGAAAAAGTTGGCTTAAAGCTCAACATTCAGAAAACGAAGATCATGGCATCCAGTTCCATCACTTCATGGCAAATAGATGGAGAAACAGTGGAAACAGTGGCAGACTTTATTTTTTTGAGCTCCAAAATCACTCCAGATGGTGACTACAGCCATGAAATTAAGAGATGCTTGCTCCTTGAAAGAAAAGTTATGACCAACTTAGACAGCATATTAAAAGGCAGAGACATTACTTTGCCAGTAAAGGTCCATCTAGTCAAGGCTATGGTTTTTCTAGTAGTCATGTATCAATGAGAGAGTTGGACCATAAAGAAAGTTGAGTGCTGAAAATTTGAGCTTTTGAACCGTGGTGTTGGAGAAGACTCTTGAGAATCTCTTAGACTGCAAGAAGATCTAATCAATCCATCCTAAAGGAAATCAGTCCTGAATATTCATTGGAAGGGCTGATGTTGAAGCTGAAACTCCAGTACTTTGGCCACCTGATACGAAGAACTGACTCATTTGAAAAGACCCTCATGCTGGGAAAGTTTGAAGGCAGGAGGAGAAAGGGGCGACAGAGGATGAGATGGATGGATGGCATCATTGTCTCAATGGACATGAGTTTGAGTAAACTCCAGGAGTTGGAGATGGATGGGGAAGCCTGGTTTGCTACAGTCCATGGGGTCAAAAAGGGTCAGACACGACTGAGTGACTGATCTGAACTGAGCTGAATATTTATGCAAGCCTGTGTATGAAATCTCTCCAGTCATGTCCAGCTCTGTGCAGCCCCATAGATTGTAGCCTGCCAGGCTCCTCTGTCCGTGAGATCCTCCAGACAAGAATATTGGAGTGGGTTGCCATGCTCTCCTCCAGGGGATCTTCCTGACCCAGGGTTGAAACTAGGTCTCTTAAGTCTTCAACATTGGCAGGCAGGTTCTTTACCACTCACGCCACCTAGGAAGCCCATAATATATGCATTACAAGTTAAATTTTTAAAAGTTAAGTGAGTTTTAGAAAAGCAAGTTGTTTTTATTTTGAATAAAAATATATATTTTATAATGTATTGNTTAATACTAACCTATTTTGAATAAATACAATTTCATATCAGTTTTATTTATTCACTTAATTATGAAATCATTATCTTGGGATACATTAGAAGGGAGATATAAAATTAAATGCAAATCATTGTGAGCAAAGTTCTTATAAATGCATTAGAAGTCCTAGAGGTAAAATATCAGAAATCATGACTGATATTCAATATTTAACCTTATTTGACTTTATACATTCTAACAAATTATTGAACCTGAGAAAGAAGTCATGCATATTTTGATTTATGCTCTTCTATCAAAAAAGAGGAGACAACTTGGGAATTATGATTAGCTTCCGGTGCAATGGTAAAAAGTCCATCTGCCAATGCAGGAGATGCAAGAGATGCAGGTTCAACCCCTACATCCACAGGAAGATCCCTGGAGAAGGAAATGGCAACCTATTCCAGTATTCTTGCCTGAAAAATCCTATGGACAGAGGACCCTGGCGGGTTATAGTCCATGGGGTTGCAAAAGAGTCGGACACAGCTGAGCAGCAAAGCACACAAACTGATGTGGGGAGGAATCTTAATGAGATTAAGCGCTTAATCTAAGTGATCTGCACTATTTCTGGTACATAGTGAAAGAACTGAGTTCAATTTTAGAATACCAGGCCTGTGTCCATCAAGAATTGAGTTGTTTTGGGGTAGAAATCTCTCAATCTGGTGTCAACAGTATGGTGAGTAGTATAAAGAAAAAAAGGTGATTCCTTTATAGATATTGTGAATTTTAGTTTTTACTAAGTCCTATGTATGTTATTTGCATAATTCATTTAACATGCATAACTTTTGAGTAAAAACTTACATTTCATTATTAATAAAATATATTTCCTAGTAATATAAATCCTGGAGAAGTTGTACCTGTTAAATAAAGAAAAAAAAAAGCTAAACAATATGTTTCTTTTAAGAGAAACCAGGAAAGCCTTTTTCTAAAGTACACAACAAAACACAGGAAAGCTCAGAGAGTCCTTGTGAACAAAATATGAAACTTCTCGAATGCTCTGAAAAAAAATTAGATAAATGTAAAATACAAAATAAAAACTTACAGAAACAATCTTACATGTGATTTTTCAGGCCAATTCAGAAACCCAAACCAATGTTTTATTCCTTTTCATGCTTCTGTGCTTAGTCTTTCAGTCATGTCCAATTCTGTGCAACCCTTTGGACTATAGACGAGCAGGCTCCTCTGTCCAGGGGATTTTTCAGGCAACAATACTGGAGTGGATTGTCATTTCCTCCTCCAAGGGATCTTCCTGACCCAGCGATCAAACCTGTGTCTCCTGTGTCTCCTCCATTGCAGGTGGATTCTTTACCCTCTGAGCCATTGGGAAAGCCCTTTATTCCTATAATCTGTCATTATTAATAAGCTGCTTAAAAATAGCAACCTTTACTTCTGGATATGCAACTCACAAATCAGCTCATATTTTTATTTCTGAGATGTCAGTGATATTAGGTACTAGTATTTTCTGAATTAAAAAAAATATCAAGTTTTTATTTCCAATAATACAGCAGTCTAAATGTGATAACATTCCTCCTCCTCCAAAAAAAGAAAGTTTAAAATGGTGGATAAAATATTCTTGCATTAACATGCACTTCTAGCCTAGAAAAATAAATAAGGTTTCTAAGTAATTTGAATATGATTACCTTACACAGAAGAAGCCATTTAAGTTACAAAATATCTGCACTATATACTCCAGAGAGTGTATAGTTTTCATTTTCTCCAGGGCCCCACATTCTATAGATTCTGGATCTAATTAATCCTTTATCCAGAGATATCCTGCTAAAGGCATTGAATAGATCAGGTCTCTTCCCCTGAGAATATATCATTAGCCATTTAATTGAAGGTCTAACAAGGAAATTAGCTGGGTTACTTTCTTTCTTTTCCCCAGAGACATCTCCTCACCCCTTGTAAAGACAATAAATTCATACACACCAGCTATTTAACTTCCTACAGTGCATCTGCTAGGTGGAAACATGTATCAGGATAGAGTTTTATCTTGAAAGTAAGAATAGCATAGAATTTTAAAGTGCTTTTATAGTCACAATTTTAATGAATAACTAGACCCTTTCCATGTGGCTGAACAATTAAATCTCAGAAAAGGCTGATACAGTCAGTCAGGTAGATGTGGCTTCTCCATCCTTCTTGATGATTCTGAACTAGCTTCCTGGACATTGTGTCCTCACTGATTTACAAATGTACAAAGACCTTCCCAAAATTCTCAAAATATTTACAAAATAATCAAATATGCAAATTCAAGTTATTTGTATATGCAATATGATCATCATAAATTCTCCCTTCTATACAACTCAGGAATGAAAATTACTCTTTAATGTGAAATCTTAGTTGATGTGTTTTGTCTTCCAGGGGTGCATTTTTTAGCCTTATCATGTGTATAACTGTTGAATATTATTTAGATAATTTCACATTCTTTGAAGCACATTTTTATAACAAGAATGAATAAATATTAATTAAGAAATTATTAGATACTTTGAAAAAGAAAGAGAGATACATTCTAGGAGTGGAGATTTTAACAGAATCAAAATGAACAAAAAAATGCAAGTTTGTGGAGACAGGATATAATTTTAATCTAGAGATTAAGGGAAATTTTGAAGAAGAGGAAATGCAAGGTAAATTGTGAAGAAAAAGTACATTTTTAACAGGAAGAGAAGAACAAAATTCCAGGCATATTTAGGAGCATCTCTGAATGTACAAGGCAGGTAGTGCATGGTATGATCTGGACACCATAGTAGTAAGGTGTGTTTGTGGCAGGAATAAAGTTGTAATGAAGTCTTTCTTCATGGTAGGAAATAATGAATATCAATCTATAGAGTCTGAGCTTCATTGTGTAGGTTATATGCATTCACCAAAGTATTTTGAATAGTATGAGCCTTTGACAATTAAACGATTGAAGAACATTTAGAAGTGCTGTGTAAGGAAACACACGAAATCAAAATAGCACTTCTTGAGTGCCAATCAATATTCTTGGCACTTGCCAATGTTCTTTGGCAATTCAAACACATTTAATCCTGACCCTACCTCTTCCTATGTTGGAAGTAATATGTAACTTACATCTGGAGAAAAAGTAGTTTTACAGTTCATTCCAAGTCACACAAATAGTCAAGAGGATGGATTTGAAGTTTACTGATATACTTATGAGTAGAGTGGAAATATGCTGATTGGCTAAGCCAGAAATAGCCCATCATTGCCCTGAGTGAACTCTCCCATCTAAAGGTCAGAACTGAAATAGTCAAGGACTTTTCTGGACTAGCAATAGCTCATTTCTCTTGTGAACAGAACCCCCAAACCACAAATTTCCCTTCCAAAATTCCTCACTTGTAGAGAGGAGAATGGAAACTTCTGAAACATGGTAAGAAGCCATGAAGTTACCTTTCCTAACACATCCAATAATTATGTTTTGTCAGAAAATGTCAATAGTGAACATGTTCTGTGTTTTTAAGTAGTAATGCAAACTGTTTTGGAGCAGTTATATATTAATGATAGATAACAGTATACATGTATTGTCTTTAGATTTAAAGTTATAAAGAACAAAAAAATAAGGAATATATACCAACACTTACTACATTGGGTAAGGATCAAAAGTAATATTTTTATTATTCAAATTAATGTAAATTTGTTAATCTTTGAAGAAATTCTACATGTCTTCATTAAATTTTCATTGCCATCTTTGTAACATTTATGCTTTATAAATGTCACAAAAAGGTGTGTTTCAATTTGTGCTTGAACTAGCTACAGCCAACAATTTTTCTACTGACACCTGCTAGAAATAACTCCACCCTTGATTATAATAAGCTTTTCCCTTTGGTTTGTATTTAGTTTTTTGACCCAATTAACTCTAAATTAAGTAAACTTCACAGGGAAAGAACACCATCATGTTGACATATAAGTAGACATATAAGTCTATTATAAATAGACTCCCAAAAGATGAACAATGAAATCCACTGATGCAACCCATTTTTAAAAGCCATCTCCTACAACAAGCTTGCCACAAATGTTTTTGCTTCCAGACATTGCCGTTTTTTTAAAAAATAATCCAAATTGTGCTAGAAAATTAATTTTACATTTTCCTGAGAAACACGGACTTTTTAAAAAATGATGTGTTGCACGTATTGTCCGAGTTTAACTCACAGATGCCAGCCTTGTGGTGTGAATAATTTCATGAGTCTTTAGCTTTTCTTTGCACTGTATGCTTACACATTGATCAGATAGATTTATAACACCTATTCTGGAAGAAATGTCCTTTACCTTTTGAGAGAAACTTTTCTACGCACATGTCTTTTTTAATGTAAAATCTGTGAAAGTGGTCGCTCAGTCGTGTCTGACTCTTTGCAACCCCATGGACTGTAGCCTACCAGGCTCTTCCCTCCATGGGATTCTCCAGGCAAGAGTACTGGAGTGGGTTGCCATTTCCTTCTCCAGGGGATCTTCCCGACCCAGGGATTGAACCCAGGTCTCCCACATTCCAGGCAGATGCTTTAACCTCTGAGCCACCAGGGAAGCCTAAAATTTGTATATCTATTATTTAAATAAAGTTTTTATTTTAGAACCTTTGTAGATTTACAGAAAAAAAATTAAAATAGTACAGGGGTCTTGTATACCCCATAACATTTCTCCTATTATTACTGTCTTAGTTTAGTGTGATACATTTTACACAATTAGTGAGCCAATATTGATGCATCATTTTTTTTTCTTTTATTTTTACAGTTGTGCATGTGGTTTCTTTGATAATTCCCTGTGATTCTCCTTGGGGTTGAACCAACTGTGATTAGGACCAGACACCCCACCAGTATTGATACATCATCATTAACATAAGTCCATAGATATTTTAGGATTTCTGTGGTTTTTACTGTTGTGGGATCCAGTCCCAGATACCACACTACATTTAGAAATTATGACTCTTTAGATTAATCTAGACTGACAGTTTATTCAGATTTCAGGTGATCTCATAACTTTGAGGAATGCTGGTCAGGTATTTTGTGGGATGTTTGAATTTGTTTAAATTTGTCTGACAGTTTCCTTGTGATCACACTAGGGTTATGAGTTTTGAGGAGGAAAGTCACAGAGACAAACATGCTATTTTTCATCACATCATAGCAAGGGTACACACTATCCGTATGATTTATGACTGTTGATGTTGACCTTGATCACTGGCTAAGGCTGATTTGTCCCTTTTCTTTCTTATAAAGTTATTCTTATTTTCCCCTTTTCATACCGTGCTCTTGAGGAGGAGGTCACAATGGACACTAATGAAAGTTTTATTTCTAACTTTTCAATTCATTTTCTTTCTTTCTTTCTTTTTTTGTCTTATTTTATTGTCTATGACCTCAAATAGACAGAAGTAGTGCTAGTGAGCACCTTGTGTTGGTAGAAAGCTTTTAATATTTCATCATTAAATATCATGCTGGCTTTTTCTAGATACACTTTATAAGAATAAAAAGACACCTACTATTCTTTAAGTGTCAGGAAGTTTTAAATTATAAATGGAAGTTCAACTGTTATTAAATTTTGTTCTACATGTATGGATTTTCATATGATTTTTCTCTTTATTCTATACATGTGATGAATTGAATTGCTTGATTTTTCAATTATTAAGAAATTGACACCTTGAACATCTTAAAATCACTTATGTTATATGTCAATAATATCTCAATAAAGCTAGGATGAGAAAAAAGAAACAAGTGTTGTGGTTATCCTTAGACTTGTTGCAGGTAAGAGGCACACAGATGTTGGTACTGTTCTGTTTAATAATTTGGGGGTTGACTGCAGAGGTGAGTTTACTTTGTGAAAATGCATGGAGCTATTTGAGCTCTTTTCTCTCTGTAGGTTATACTTTGATAAAAAATAAAGCTTAAAGAATTTTGCATTCTTAATATAATCTCAACTTAGTGATCCTTCCATATATTTCTGAATTCTACTTAAGAAATAAATATTCTAATTTGCATAGGATTTTCCTTAATATCCATGAGAGTAATTGGCCTAAAATTTCCATTTACTGTTAAAGTTGGCATAAGCTTGTAAAACATGGTGAGTAGTATTTTCTCCTTTTTAAATTCTCTGGATGAGTTTGTATAATGTTGTTTTATGCATTTCATAAATGTTGTGAAAATGACTCTCTGCAGCCATTATCTGGGCTAGAGATTTTATTGTGGGACATTTATTTCAATTACAGATTCAATTTCTTCAGTAGTTAAAAAAGATGTATCTTCTATTTCTCTGTGAGCTAGTTTGGGAAAGTTTCACTCAAAATGACATAGGGATATGTCATTTTGTCTAAATCATCAAATTTACAGCCAAAGATAATGTATTATATTTGTACATAGATACATGTATATATATTATATTATGTCTTTAAGAATTGTAGTGATCTTTCCTTTGTAATTTTCTATTTGGTAATATTTGGTCCACTTCTCATTTTTTATCAGGTTTCAGGGAATTTTTCAATTTTATTAGCTGTGTAAATGAACAAATGTTGGCTTTGCTGCTCTCTATTTTATATATATTTTCTATTTCAAGTATTAGTACTCATCTTTTTTTCTCTCATAATTCTTAAAATTGTAAACATAATTCCTTGAGATAAGCACCACAGGTTCTTATCCTTTATTATTTCCTAAAACATGAATTCATGGTTATACATCCCTTGAAAATTATGCTTTTGCTATATCTCACTTCTACAGATACATCATGTTTTCTGTTACCATTCCCTTTAAAATATTTTATAAATTCATCTTGATTTCTTTCTTATCCCGTATCTTACATAGGAATGTATCAATTAATTTCTAAGCATCTTGGAATCTTTAATTATTTTACATAGTGACTACAACCTTAGTCTACTCTAATCAAAGAAAAAGCTGGTTTTAATCCTTTGACACTGGTGAGTTACTTAATGTAGCATATTACCAACTGATAAAAATTTCATTTGCACTTGAATATAATATGTATTTTGCCATTGTTGATGTGAAATTCCTGTGTGAAAATTTTACGAAAGTCTTTGATTGCATTGCTTATATACCAATGTTTTATCTAATTCTCATGTCAGTGAATGAGAGAATATACTGGTCTCATATTTTTTTTAATTTATTGGTTTATTCTTTAATTCTTTCAATTTGTGCCTTATATATTTTAAGTGATGTTTTTATTTGCATACAAACATAAACTCACTAAACTTTAGTGCTGTATTTGATGATTTAACTATTATAAAAATATTCCACTTAGGTCTATTTAAGATTTGTCTTCAAGTTTATTTTATAATGACTGACTGGTATTAGTTTAAATATGTTAACTTTCTTTTACCAACTGTTTTTATATCACAATTTTCCTTTTTACTATAATTTATTTATTTATTTGATGTGCATCTCTGGTAATCAGAATATATTGATATTTCTTATGTTTATTTTTATTCTAGTTAGATAATATTTACCTTCAAATTGTAGTATTTGTGTGTGTGCTCAGTCACTCAGTTGTGTCCAACTCTTGTGATCCCATGGACTGTAGCCTGCCAGGCTCCTCTGTCCATGGGATTTCCCAGGCAAGAATGTTAGTGTGGATTGTTATTTATTCCTCCAGGGAATCTTCCTGGCCCAGGTATTGAACCCACATCTCTGTTTCTTGTGTCTCCTGCGTTGGCAGGCAAATTCTTTACCACTAGCACCACTGGGAAGCCCAATTGTAGTATTTAGTTTATATATTTTTATTACTGTTTTATTTGAACTTGATTTTTCCTGGTGTATCAGAGGGTAAAGAATCTGACTGCAATGCAGGAGACTCTGGTTCAATCCCTGGGTCAGGAAGATGCCCTAGAGAAGGAAATGGCTACCCACTCTAGTATTCTTGCCTGGAGAATCCCCATGGACAGAGGAGCCTGGCAGACTACCGTTCATAGGGTTGCAAAGAGTCAGACATGACTGAGAGACTAACACTTCAAACTTCACTTATTTGAACTTAATTCTAACTTATTATTGACTTTTCCATTTATTCCAGGTTTAATTTTTTTCTCCTTTCCTTTATTATTCAAGGATTTTCTGATATCATTTTTATGTTCCATTCTATACTATATTTTATGTATATACTCTCTTACTATTCTTTATAAAAGAACTTAAATATTATTATTAGAATCTTGGACTTATGAGAGTATATTATAAATTATTCCTTTTACAATTCTAAAAACACTAAAGCTTAGAACACTTTAATTCAACTTACCCTCACTCCCTAACCTTTTTTAGGGGTACATCATAAATTTAAATCCCCATAATATTTGCCATTTGACTCTATTCTCTCATATCACTTTGTCGATGAAGCAGTTGACATGCTTTCTTTTAATATATGTCTTTTTAAAATAACTTGAGTTTTTTAAATTGTTTTTTATTTAAGTGACAACAGAAGTCAATGCTTGATTTTTTATTAAATTTTTGGCCTAGAAAACAAACCTCTAAAAGATAATAATGGGTGAAATTGACAAAATTTGAATTGGTGCTGTGGAGTAGATAATCTATAAACTGAGGATAACAAAAGCCACAATCAAAGCCAAATCCAGCTCACCTTTTGTAAAAAATGACTCATGCTTCAGACTCAAAATCTAGCAGAAAAGGAAGACTGACCAATTACATGTATTATCAGAGTGAAATTTATTATATGTAAATTATGCCTTCATTTACAGAAGGAAAAAAAGATAAAATAAAGACATTTTCAGCAAGACACAAGTTGAAAAATTGTTCACTCCATTAAACCTAAAATCTAAGTTAAGTTAAAAATTTAATATAAAAGGAATCTGACACTGGATAGAAACCTAATTCTGGAGAATGGATCAGAAAACATGAGAAAGTATAAATAGGTTGTTTAAGATAAGGACTTCTAAAAGTTATTTTATACATATACATATACATGTGTGTATATATATACATATACCTGTATGTGTGTTTGTATATGGAAGAAGGAAATGGCAACCCACTCCAGTATTCTTGCCTAGAGAATCCCGTAGACAGAGGGGCCTGATGGGCTGCTATCCATAGGGTCACACAGAGTTGGACACAACTGAAGCGATTTAGCATGCATGCATGCATTGGAGAAGGAAATGGAAACCCACTCCACTAGTCTTGCCTGGAGAATTGCAGGGACAGAGGAGCCTGGTGGGCTGCCATCTATGGGGTCAAACAGAGTCAGACTGAAGCGACTTAGCAGCAGCAGCAGTGTTTGTATATGCATGTGTGTCTTTAAATCTCTTTTAAAAAGTATTAGGTTTAAAGTAAAAATAACAATGTAATGTGGAATATAGAACATAAATACAAGAATAAAATATTATATGACAAGGAGAACAGAGAGGAGAAATTAGTAAAATAAATATACCATTGTAAAGTTCATTTATTGTTTATGAATAGTGGAATCAGTTTTGAAAGTAGACAATTACATAGCTTAAAATTGCATATTAAGAAGCCACTAAAAAAAAAAATAGCAAAAATAGACAACTAAAATGGCAATAAAGGATACAAGATGGAATATGAAAATATTTTCGACTAACCTGCCAAAGGAGAAAGAGAACAATCAAAAGGCAGATGGGAAAAGCAAAATGAAAACCAAAATGTCGAAAGACACCTTTAATGAAACAGACAGGTGAGTGGTAGGCTGAGAGAAAGTATTTGTGACGCAAAACACTGACAATAGGACTTGTATTCACGATATAGAAAAACTGCTAAAATTTAATCATGACACGGCAAACGACACATTAAAAAGTGGCAAAAGTCTTGAGCAGTCACTTCACAAAAGCAGCTACATGAGTGACAAATGAGCGCATGAACAGTGACCGACATCATAAAGCTTTAAAGCGTTAGTCTCTCAGTCATTCCGACTCTTTGTGACCCCATGGACTATAGTCCGTCAGACTCCTCTGTCCATGGAATTCTCTAGGCAAGAAAACTGGATTGGGTTGCTACTCCCTTCTCCATAGGATCTTCCTGACAAAGAGATCGAACCTAGGTCTCCTGCGTCACAGGCGGATGCTTTACCGCCTGGATTCTTTACCAACCGAGCCGCCAGGCAAGTCCCAAGTCATCCGTGAAATAGGTCTGCAGTTGGGGTTTAGGGTTTGGTTTCTGAGTTTTGCTTGCAACTCGCTCAGTGCTTAAGTTCGTCAATAACAGCCTGTATCTTCTACATCTTTGAACATCTGTGACTAGCACACAGCTGGGATGCAATCCGTATTTGAAGGAATGAACTATACAAAGTCACAGATAGTTAATTTTAAAGAACAGAGAAAAAAGAGAGGAAACCTAAAGGAGAAAGGGGATGCGATCCACTGAGAATAAAGCGAACACTTTCCAAGAACCTCTGAGGGGACAAGAGCATTGTCGGGGAGCTGAGAACATAGCCTTCAGCTCTGCTTGGCTTGGCACTGCATATCTGTGCTCTGCTCTTTGATGAGTCACTCAGCACATTTCTTCCACTTTTAAGAACCCTCCCACTTTAAATTATCCTTAAAAAGAAGTATTAGCTATAAGGTTCTTCAAAAGTTTTGCACAGACACTGAAATCCTTTGAGACCTGTCAGTTCATTTTCAGCTGTACCTCATCCTTGTTGAGAACATAGTATCATTAACTTTTGGTACCATTTTTTTTTTTCTTGAAGATTTCATAGGACAAATCTAAATCACCCTCCTCATGAAGAGCAAAGTTTCCTTTTTCTTCTTGGCAGCAATGTTATTAAACATTTTTCATGACGATAACCCTCAACAGAAACTTTCTTACTTACATAGTTTTTACTACCTTTCAACTTGGTTTGGTTCTGTTGATGTCCCTCACTAAGTTTGCATTTTTCACGTCAAAGGACCCTGATAAGCTGTTATGTGAAAATTGTAAATGCACCCAATTTAGCTTCAGAACATAAAGCTTTTCATATGAAACACCAAGGGCAGCATGAAAACCTTATCTGTTTAACAATGATCATACATGAATCAGTATATACAGATTTTTTCCAGAGCGCTTATGAACCCTGCTGATGTACACTAACATCTTTTGTTTTCAATTATGTCTTTATTTTTGCCGATTTATGATTTTCATCCTTTAAATCTGAAACTCAATTAAAAATCTTTTCCCTCTGCAGTTCTTCCCTCTTCAGAAACTCAAACAACTTGTTTACTTTAAAAATTAGGGTACTTGCTAGAAATTGCTACAAAAAGAAGCAACTGATCCTATGTCTTGATACCAATTAGCAAACGTCATTGCATTAAGAGAGTCTTATTCTCTATTGGTGGTTTAGTCCTTAAGTCATGTCTGACTCTTGTGACCCCCCATGGACTACCCCTCTAGGCTCCTCTGTCCATGGGATTCTGCAGACAAGAATACTGAAGTGGATTGCCATTTCCTTCCCTAGGGGGATCTTCCTGACCCAGGAATCAAGCCCAGGTCTCTTATACTGCAGGCAGGGCAGATTCTTTACCAACTGAGCTATGAGTGTCATTTTGTTTTTTATACTGGTTGGAGACTGAAATAGAATAAATCAGTATATTAAATTATGGTACTTTATTCTTCACTGTTCCATGTTCCAGAATAGATTTTTAAAAAAACTACCCAGGTATAGATTGAAAAGTGAGATGGTGGCAATTTGTTTTGTTTTTCAAGAAAGCTTGTAAAAAAGATAGCTTAACTTCAAAAAGTCCATTTTTTACCTCTTTTGGGAAGAAGAGTAGAGAACAAAAAATATTTCTCCAAACAATGCCTAATGACTGTACTGTTGAAATCATTGTGATATGTTAATAAACTATTCTGTATCTTTCAAGTAGCAAGAGCTCTTTTCTGACCTTAGGATTTTTACATTTTCCCTTTAGGCAGATTGACTGTTTTGATGGACCAAGGTGACTGGTGATGGCTGGGTCTCACAAGGTGTGAACAACTTTGATTGTGAATTGAGAGAGAAATGAAAACTCAGAGTAATTGTCAGCTTTGTTTTTGGCATCACATTAGTTCCAAATCCCTTAAAGCTTTGAAACCTCTAATAATTTTCAAATGGTCATTGAATGACCATTTTAACAAAATTGGAATGGTAGAAAGACAAAAGTGAAAGTGATAGGAAAATTAAAAGGAATCTTGGATATTATTTCTGATCCATATCATTTTTATCATCTCCCTCTATACTATAATGTAATGAAATGTTTTGGAGAATGAAATGGTAACCCACTCCAGTACTCTTGCCTGGAGAATCCCTTGGACAGAGGAGCATGGTGGACTACAGTCCACAGAGTCTGAGTCGGGCACAACCTAGTGACTGACTCAATGAAACCTTTCTCCATGCACAGAAAGAGTTTCCACACAAGTCTATTGGAGAGATTTTCCATGATGCCTCCTGTGAAGGACTTAAATTTAGCACAGCTAATATGAATAATTTCTGAAAAAGACCTATGCATGTATGTATATTCATAAATTCTTATATATTCATAACATTGATGAAAGTGAAGATCCCCTGGAGAAGGGCATGGCAGCCCACTCCAGCATTCCTGCCTGGAGAATTCCACGGACAGAGGAGCCTGGCAGGCTACAGTCCATGGTATTGCAAAGAGTTGGAAACAACTGAATGACTAACACACACACACACACACACATTACCTAGTTTTGTTAAAAAAAAAAAAGTAAACTCAGCTTTATAATAAGTAGGTTCAAAAATCACAAAATTATTCTCATGTAAGACAATGTATAGATGGCAAGAAAAATCACTCTTATTATAATCTGAGTCCTCACCTTTCAGGAATAAGCATTTGGATAGTAGGCAAAATGTGACTAAGTCATATCCATTTTGGAGGTTCTTCCTAACTTTCTTAGATCTATTTTGTGTTCAGCAAGCAATCCTCAGTTTATAACTTGTCTTGTAACATAAACTGACCAACAAGGAAAGAAGTTCTGATCACTAGACAAAAGATGTAGGTAATCTGGTAACTATAATTGTCATTAAAGTTTATGTCATTCATATCTTCATTCATACAATACTCTCTGGTGTGTTTGAAAGTCCTGGAAATATTTTCCTTAAGCAAGATGCCAGACCAAGTTTCTGAACTTGAAAAGTGATGATCATATTTTGGACTGTTATGATTCCAACCAGGTACTACTGTTCTCGGTTCTGCTGAACAAACTTTTAGCATCTCTTGATTTTATCAGGATATTATTGTTGCAAAACGGTCGTTTCAAATTTTCTTTGAAAATCTGTGTATAAATGAGATCCCTCTATTCTCTTAACTATGTCTTTCAAAAATATTTACTCCATATTCTCATGTAAATTACCAAAAGACATTTTAAAGGATTACTCAGTGTGTTTGTGAGTGTGTATGTGTGAGAGAGAATATGATCTGAAACACTCTGAATATCTATACCTTCCAACTGTCACACATTCCCACCACCAGAATATCAAGTAGAACAGGTCCTAGAAAGCAAGATATACTGCCTTGGAAAGACCCCTGATTAAAAAAAAAGAAGAATGCTATGGTCTGAATATTTGTGTCACTCTATAAAGGGGGTGGCAATAGTACTTTCTGGGTGTTGTGAATATAAATGAGTTTATATAATGAAAGCACCTGGCCTGTAGTAAGCATTCTATTAAGGTTAGCTTTTATTATGACAGTGGCACTTTCTAGGACTTTGCAATTCTAAAAGGCACCAAGTTATAAATGGCAGGTTTGGGTTATTATGACAGCTGTTGCTTTCCTGGATTAATTTGGAGAGGAAAAAAAAAACCAAAACACCTCTAATAGTTAACAGTAATAGTATGAAAAGCAAAGGCAAATCTTCTCTCTCAAAATCTCTTAGACCAGCATACAAATCTACATATCATTGCTTATATGATCAACAGATACTTAATGAGAGGCACCACAACTCCACCAAATGATCACGTGTGGCTATCACCAGTCAAAAAAGACTCTATTTACCTTAACTACAGAAATGTCTCCATCTGTACATGCATAGTAGGATATCTATTAATTTATATGTTCATATTTTTCTGAGCTTGTCAATAAAATAAAATATTGATATTTTAAGGTCTTTTCTTAGATATAAAAATGTTTTCACAGTGGATATTATAATGTTGCTTTGATATTTGTGACATTTTGTTGTAGATTACAAGATTCTTCCAATACACAGAACAAGAGATGTATTAACGCAGTCCAATATCTTTCCACAAGCCATCTATCATCCAAAGTAAAATAAATGGCTTCAATAAGAGATTTAATCATAAGCTAAAGAGAAATGGAAGCTTTAAAGACAAGATTTACAGAAAAGAAACGAAGCCACAGCTGGAGAGGAGAATGGGATGTGTAGAAGGGCATCCTGCCTGATCCCCCCTCCCCTAGGTTTTCCCTCATAAAGACTTAGTGACCAAGGGATTTAATGGTATTAGTACTCACCATCTTCAGCTGGTTAAATCCAAACCCTTATCACATTAACCCCATCCTCTAATTAATAGTCCCCTATGGTAGGCTTTCCTGGTGGCTCAGTGGTAAAGAATCCACTTGCCAATGCAGGAAATGTGGGTTCAATCCCTGGATTCAATCCTTTCCTCCTCAGAAAGATCCCCTAGAGAAGGAAATGGCAACGAACTCCAGTATATATTCATAACATTACGTGGGAAATCCCATGGGCAGGAGCCTGGCAGGCTACAGTCCATGGGGTCCCAAAAGAGTTGGTCACCACTTAGCAACTAAACAACATTTTGGTCAAAGAGTAGTATTTTTTACACATCACATCACTAAAAGCCTTCTGAGTGAAAGAAGGAAAGATCCACTTCTAGATCAGGAGAGGAAATAGAGATGGCAGATCCCAAGATAATACCCAACCGTTCTAGAATCATCCACATAAAAAACAAATGCACAGTTAGCCGAGCACTTTGACCTCACAAGAACAGGGTCCCCTCTGCCCTTGGAAGAACCATGAAAATGATAGGGACTTAAGTTTCTTTGAATATTCTCATTTATTTCTCTGAGGATTTTCTAGGTTAGAATTTAACTGAAGAATTCAAAGTTCCTTATAAACAATCCAGAAGTGTTAATTATCATGTCTATATAGCTTCACTTGGGTTTCCCAGTGGCAGTAGTGGTAAAGAACCCACCTGACGATGCAGGAGACAAGAGACACAGGTTCCATCCCTGGGTCAGGAAGATCCTCTGGAGGAGGAAATGGCAACCCACTCCAGTATTCTTGCCTGGAGAATCCCATGGACAGAGGAGCCCGGCAGGATTCAGTCCATGGGGTCACAAAGAGTTGGACACAACTGAAGTGACTTAGCACGCATAGCCTCACCCATATAGGATAATAATGTTCATTCCAATTACATTTTTTTCTGAATAAACATGTAAATGTTACACTTTCAGTACAAAACTGGAGTCTCAATTTGTATAATTCCTAATATTACCTTGTTTTCCCACCAGGGTATCATTAAGCATGATGCTTTTTTTAAAAAAATTAATCAATCAATTAATTAATTTGGCCATGTTGAGTCCCCTGCATTGCAAGATATATTCTCAACCCCTGAACCACCAGGGAAGTCTTAAGAGTGATGCTTCATATAACAGGGAAGAAAAAATAATCCCACTAAAGGATTTACTCCCCACAATTTGTCCACTTACTGATACCCAGTAAGACTCTCTACCTTCAAGCCATGGATTGTGAAGTTTTTATTTTTGATGGTGGTGGTTTAGTTGCTAAGTCATGTCTGACTCTTTTGAGACCCCATGGACTATAGCCTGCCAGGCTCCTCTGTCCATGGGATTCTTCAGACAAGAATACTGGAGCAGGTTGCCATTTCCTTTTCTAGAAATATTTGGCTTTTTGGTCCAAAATGCTTTCCTTTGCCAAATTATAAATACTTTTACTCAAAATTTTCATATTTTCTTTCTAAAACAACTTTTGGAATCTGGAACTTTGATTAAGTTATTTCACTAATTTTGAAAGGCTATTGCTAAAACTATAACCCATAACCAAAGGTCAAAGTCCTCTTAAAACTTCAACTGTGCCAATTAAGTTAATGAATGCAAGAGAAACATCCCCTTTACAAAACGTGGTTAAAATAGGATACAATTAGTTTTTCTGCATGCATGAATTTTAACAAGATATCAACAGTTTCACCTTGGGTCTTCTTTTTTTAGAAAAACTGTAAAATGTTTCATTTCTAAAATCTTCTTTTTTTTTTTTAGCCACCTATTGGGATAGACCAATTGTATGTTGTTTTCAAGAATTATGATGAGGAAAACTACTAGGTGAGACCGGTGACATAAATTGCTTAAAAAGAAATTCCTATTACACAAAATAATTTTTATTTGAAAAAGTAATTTCTGAATGGGGAGTAATGCTTACAACCAGAGTGCACTATTTAATTGTTTTTAAAAAGTCAATGCATTACCGTATATTAGAATCCATGCATTTTATCTTTTATCTCACACATTTTTGTGTTTCAAATCCCCAAACTTACACAATACAGGGAAACTGACATTCAAAGCAATCTTTATGAACAGTTTTTCTGTTTCATAACTCAAAGATAAGCGCTTCCATCTGCTGCAAAAAAAAAAAAAGTGTCAACAGAATCCACTTGATCAAAGAGTTTTTGTCAATTATTAAAAGAGGAAAAATCCACAAATTTGTGATTCTATGTTATCTCTTCCACTTTCCATTTGCAGCTTATACAGTTTTCATGCTTTCAAATTGTAACAATAGTTTAACATTTTAAATACTTTTTTGGCACATCACTGAGGAGCATTAGGGATATTTGCATTTTTTCTGTTCTTTCACAGCTCTGTGATGATTTTCATCATCCTCCATTGCTCCAAAGGAAATGTAGCTTGCCTTTTCCTATAGAGCTATTTATCATCTCCAGAAAGTTAAGTCATCTGCATCTGAATGATTTACTCAGTAAGGCTGAATAATTCTCTGGTTGGTCCTTTCCCCCCCGCCCCAAGCAAAGATGACATTGCATCTAGACAAGAGTCTGTTTAAGAAGATCCTCAGACATTTATACAATTGAAATAAAATCCCTCTTCTCTAGGTGAAGTTAAAGAAAAAACAGGGGTGCAATACAGGAGAAAAGACAAGCTTTTCTGTCCATTTTTCTACAAAGTACTAGAACAAAATAAATAATGTGTACTAAACTCATGTTTATCAGTATTAAGTATTAACTGAGCTACTATAAAACACAAGGATTTAATACTCTTGCACATATATAATTATAATACATCTTTCCAGTAAAATCATATAACAATTTTGTTTAATTAATAACCAGTGTTTATATTATGATTTTAAATTTATTTATAGCTGAAAAAGGTAATATGTTGCAGTTACATCGTTATTTCTTCTGTAATGTTCTGCTTTCACTTGAGTTAATAACCGCCTTACTTATTTGCTTTGTTTTCTCTTAGTTTAACTTCAAAATATTCAATAGAATTTCTTTTTAACTTGGAAAATAATTATCAGTATCTTTTAATTTTTTTAATTATCTCTGGATTTATAGTTCTCTAGACAAAGGTCGATCTAGTCAAGGCTATGGTTTTTCCAGTAGTCATGTATGAATGTGAGAGTTGGACTATAACGAAAGCTGAGCACCAAAGAATTGATGCTTTTGAACTGTGGCATTGGAGAAGACTTCTGAGTCCCTTGGACTGCAAGGAGATCCAATGAGTCCATCCTAAAGGAAATTAGTCCTGAGTGTTCATTGGAAGGACTATGCTGAAGCTGAAACTCCAATACTTTGGCCACCTGATGCAAAGACCTGACTCATTTGAAAAGACCCTGATGCTTGGAAAGATTGAAGGTGGGAGGAGAAGGGGACGGCAGAGGATGAGATGGTTGGATGGCATCACCAACTCAATGGACACAAGTTTGGGTAAACTCCAGGAGTTGGTAATGGACAGGGAGGCCTGGCATGCTGCAGTCCATGGGGTCGCAGAAAGTCAGACAAGACTGAGCGACTGAACTGAACTGAACTGAGATCTGCTGTACTTATTCTCTGTAATTTTCTCCTATTGTTTTCCTGGAATTTTCTTCTTTCCCTTACATCAAATTCTCTATTGCCCAGGTTTCTTTTCTGTCTTTTTTTTTTTTAATTATCCATAGCCAGTGAGTTCCTAAGAATGGGAACATGGAGGATAAAAGTTTTGATTGAAAATATATTTCTTTTCACCCCCAAAGTGATTGTTAGTTTGGGCATAGAATTGAAGGTTAGAAATCATTTTCTATCCAAACGTTAGGGCAATGTACCACCTCCTTCTAACTTCAGATGTTACAGTTAGAAATATAATAGCTTTCCTAATATAAGTTATTTATCTTATGTGAGTAATCCTTTTTGCTCTCTGAAAATTTTTAGGATGACAGGTTTTTGTTTTTTTCTCTTTTTGTCTTTCAGTATTTTAAAGATGTACCTCCTCCATCTTCTTGCTTTTATTGCTTTTGATAATAAATCTACTGCCATCCATCCACTTGTTCCTTTGTATATAGTATGCCTTTTTACTCTGGCTGTTTTACAATTTTCTTCTGTATCCTTGATTTTAAGAAATTTGATAATGAAATGCCTCAATCTAGTTGGTTTTTGTTTACGTTTTAAAAAGTAAGTGCTAACCTTAGTAAAGAAGTAAAGTTGTCTCTGGAATATTGTAATCAACTCTTATATCCATCCATTATTCAAGAAATAAAGAAATATGATGTATCAACAAAAAAGACATTTAGGGCTTAGGATTTTTTCAGATTTGTGAATCTCTGGTTTTATAGTTTTCATCAGACTTAGAAATTTTAAGCCAATGTTCTTACAAACATTCTGTTTCCCCCTACTTCAGGAATTCCACTTACAAATGTATTAGGCCACTTGACTTTGTCTCACATCTCACTAATGCTCTGTTTTTTGTTTTTTGTTTTTTAATTCTCTTTCTCTGTGCTTCATTGTGAATAGATTTTTTGTTTTTGTTTTTTGCTGCATTTTCAAGTCCACAATCTTTCTTCTGGCATGTGTGATATGCTGTTAATTTCATTGAGTATAAATACCATTTATGTATTTGGCTGCACTGGGTCTTAGTTGCAGCAAGCAGGACCTAGTTCCCTGACCAGGGATGGAACCCAGGCATGCTGCATTGGGAGCGTGGTGGTCCAGTCTACTGGACCACCAGAGAACTCCCCCCTCATTGAATGTATTTTTCATCTCAGGTATTAGAGTTTTCATTTTTATGTTTGGGCTTTTCATACCTTACCTGTCTCTACTTATTCTGAACATGTGGAATACAGTTTTTAATAACTGTTTTAATGTCCTTGTCTAAAGATTCTAACATCCAGGTCAGTTCTGGTTCAGTTTCATTTATTTTTTTCCTCTATATGATGGGGCTGATTTTATTTTCAACAAGGTATTTTCATGCCTGTTGTTTTATTGGATGCCTCCCAGTGTGGGTTTTACCATTTTAGGTGATATATTTGTATTATTATGAATATTCCTAACCTTGGTTCTGAGATATTTTTCAGTTACTTAGAAATGGTTTCCTTTTTGTTCTTGCTTTTAAGGTTTGCTAACAGGGGCTGGAGCAAAGATTAATCCAGGGCTGATTCCTCCTCACTGAGGCAGCACCCTCTGTGTCCTTGGTTTACCATAAGCCTTGAGATTTTTCTATCTGATTGGTGGAATCTATCAGTATTCCCAGGACTTCTCTGATAGCTCAGTTGGTAAAGAATCTGCTTGCAATGCAGGAGACCCTAGTTCTAATCCTGGGTTGGGAAAATCTGCTGGAGAAGGGATAGGCTACCCACTCCAGTATTCTTGGGCTTCCCTTGGGGCTCAGCTGGTAAAGAAGCTGCCTGCAATGCGGGAGACCTGGGTTCCATCCCTGGGTTGGGAAGATCTCCTGGAGAAGGGAAAGGCTATCCACTCCAGTATTATGGAGAATTCCATGGACTCAGTCCATGGGGTCACAAAGAGTCAGACATGACTGAGTGACTTTCACGTGTCACTTGTCATCCCTATTCCCAATGCTGTGTGAGCATGGGGCTCTGTTACACCTCATCCTTGCAGAATATCCTTTCTCTGGCTCCATATCACTTCCTCTCACATATGCATTGAAGTGAAGTGAAGTGAAGTCACTCAGTCGTGTCTGACTCTTTGCGACCCCGTGGACTGTAGCCCGTTCAGGCTCATGGGATTCTCCAGGCAAGAATACTGGAGTGGGTTGCCATTTCCTTCTCCAGGGGATCTTCCCAACCCAGGGATCGAACCTGGGTCTCCTGCATTGCAGGCAGACGCTATATGCATTAATTAATACTAAAGCGAGCA
Source organism: Redunca redunca (assembly GCA_006410935.1). Classification (NCBI taxonomy): domain Eukaryota; kingdom Metazoa; phylum Chordata; class Mammalia; order Artiodactyla; family Bovidae; genus Redunca; species Redunca redunca. The sequence continues at coordinate 444,639 of SJYQ01001193.1, forward strand.
CTTGAGGAGACACTCCGTAGATCTCCCGGATTCTCTCTTTGAGCTTCTCTCTTCTCTTCTGTACTCTGCCTTTGAATTCTAACTGGATTGTTCTCTCCAGACTCTCAATTCTTTATTCCAAGTCAGAGAGTCTACTGAGCTCTACCTGTGTTTCTCCTCTGCCATGGCCTAGAAACGCTCTCAAAGCAACCCCTGTGCTTGTTTCTCAATTTGGGGAACTCTGTCCTTTGTTGCCTGATGTCTAATGTCTTGCCATCCATTGTTCATGTATTTTGTCCCATTCTGAGGTTGTTTCAAGAAGGAGAGTGAAAGTATTCTTTGTGATTCTGTCTTGAACAGAAACAGAAATCCCATCTGTCAGTGCTCATATGTTCAATTTTGGAACATTTATTTAATAATCTCACACACTTTTCTATCCTTCTTTTATTTATAGAATTGATGTCTTACCTCGCTGAAGATTAGTTTGATTCTGTTTTCTGTCTTCTTTTCACAAGTAACCTTTGGACATTTCTGGTCAGTGAGATACGAGGTGTTTGACGTGTGACACATCCAGACTGAGGCGTTAAAAAGATTCTGAGTGATTCTCTAGCCTCATTCTCCTTTAGGCTTAGGGGACCAGCGATGCTCCTGATGGTCCAGAATCTCTCAGACTGAGATCTCTGAATGGTCATGTGGAACACAGCCTTCCTGGATACCTACAATGGACTTTGCATCAGTAAGAGATCAATGTTTATATGATAAGCTTTGCGAGCTAGAGGTTGTTTTATATGTAGCTGAAGTCTAATCTATCTTGACTAACACCTTGATTCCCAAAGAAAAGGTTGAATGCCCATAGCATCTTTATTTCCCTAAGTTTTTGCTTTTTGCTTCTCAATCTATATGGCAATGTGTTTTCTCCACTGAAGGGTCTTTGAAGGCATAGATAATGTCATGTATCTGAAGTTACTTAGAAAATATTGGCTGAATAGATGAATAGTGGAGTTTGTTGTTTGTAACATATTGAGAGTATTTGATGTTTCTAATCATAATAACCATATGGATTAAGATAATGTAGACATATTAGCAATAAAAATGGAGTATAACAATATAATTGTATTGATATATAATATTTTGGGAAAATCTCTAATTTTTCTTTTCTTCGACTTTTTCTAATTTTTTTATGCAGGAAAGATTTACTATATACCTAGGAATCATATGCTGTGCTTCTTTCTAGGAAGAATTCTTTCCTGAAGAATAAGAGAGTATTTGAATTGAATTCTAGGGCTTACAACCTTATCTGGGATTTCAGGGGAAAAAAATGGCATAATAGGCTGTCTTTACATAAAAAAAAAAAATTATGGCCATATCAATTCAAAGCTAGCTGGAATGATTTTAAATACTACTTTCTCTATTGGAAAGATTATGTCGAAATACTAATGCGTTTGTCTGTGAGCCAGTTGTATAGCAACACTAAAAAGGTATAAAGCTCTAAGTACATTGGCTCCAAAAATATATGTGGCAGAATTCTTTATTTATTTCTTTCCACTTCTCTTTTTTCTCTTCCATGGAAATTAACTTTTACTCCAATAAAATACCCATTTATTCCCCAACAACATCTTGGGGAATGTTGTCATGGTGTCACCAACATCGGGTGACAAATACCGACAGTAATATACTGGTTCAGTTGTTTTCTTATTTAGTGTACAGAATTTAGCTCCTTGAGGACAGAGCAAAGGCCACAACATATCTTTCATTATGACTTTGGCAAACATGGCTCCTGAAGGTTGTGTAAGTATTAATATATAGCTATATATGTAGATAATTGACATGGAGTTCTCTTAAATAGATGAACTCAGAGAAAAATCTTGATTAACCTATTTAGAATTTTTTTGTATTCATCTCATACAATCAATATTTTAAAGTGTCTACTACGTGTGAAGCACTTTTCTAAGTGCAGGGACATGAAAAGGGGAAAATAAAGGTAAACTCTCATCTCTAGTGAAAGTGAAAGTCGATCAGTCATGTCCAACACTTTTCGACCCTGTGGATACCCTTTCCCTTTCCCAGGGGATCATCCTAACCAAGGGATTGAACCCAGGTCTCCCACATTGCGGGCAGATTCTTTACCAGTTGAGCCCCAAGGGAAACCCAAGAACACTGGTGTGGTAGCCTATCCCTTCTCCAGGGGATTGTCCCAACCCAGGGATTAAATCAGGGTCTCCTGTATTGCAGGCAGATTCTTTGCCAACTGAGCTATCAGGGAAGCCCCCTCATCTCTTGTAAACTTGCAGTTCTAAAATATGCAGATCAGATTATGTCATGTGCTCTGAGCAAAAATATATCTTGAAAGGAGCAACTGAGTGCCAGAGGATAACAATGATGATATTTTTCACTATTTGGTACACTAAGGCATTATAGATGACTCTGTAAAATGAACATTTTCCATCATAAAGGATTGCAGCTTAATTTCTTACATCTATTTATCTACCTTCTCTTTTATCTCTGTTCTTAAAATCATGATGAATAATAAGTGACCCTTACTTACTCCTGGGTGGATGCTATGAAATATACATTCTAATTAATGTGTTTAAACTGCACTGGCTTGAAAAATTATATTTCTGTATCTCTCTACATTTATTTGCTGTATAGATTGAGGATTTAAAATCTAAATATTAAAATAACTAAAGCAGTATCAAATGAGTTAGCTTTAGATCTAGAAATAGAATTTGTGTCTTTTAATTTTAGTAACTGTGCCAAGCCAAACTTGCCTATAACTGAGAAGGTGCTTTCTGAGTGCTACACATGTTATTTAATATGATAAAGTATATTTTTTCAAGTTATATAAGTTTTTACAGGTTCTGTTTTTCATTTAACTTGACTTTGAGTGATCAAAATCTGGAAGAATAAATTCAGAGATACTACCTTTCATTTATTATATTTCTACATGCTTTGGTAACACAGGGGTTTTTTGGAATGCAAGGTTTGACCTCTGGAAATCTGGTGTTTGTTTTCAACGTGCTGACTTCTTGTCTGATCTTACTGATCTTACCCAACTCATATAATCACCTGCTTGAGTTTCCTCATCTGAAAAACAGAGATAAGAATAGTTTTTTGCTGTTACTGTTATAATTGAAATGAGAATAGTTCTAAAGCTTTGGTATGCAGAGTCAAGCATGGCAGGACAGTATAGCAAAACATGTGGACTTGATCCAGCACATGGGGTATGCTCCCTCTTGCCAAGTAATTTATCCCAGGAGTTACAACTATTACTTAAAGTTTGACTTTTTTCAAAGGTCCAAGTCAAGTGATCTGTTATGTTTGGCTGGGATGCCCCTGTCATCCATTCTCTGAAATTTGAAACTCAGACATAAAAGAAGTAGATAGTAGAGGATAGATACATTATTAATGAAAACAAATTTATCTGTCTGCCCCAGAACCCTCTATGTCCCATGTCCATTCTGCATCCAGCATCTGTGTCCAATTTCATACCCAAATGGGTAATTAAAACTTTGAGAGCATTGAATATGCATCAATTTATTTGCTTGGCTATGTACATGGTTGAAGTACGTGGTCCCTTAAGGAGTTTAAAGTCAAGTAGGGGAAAAAACAGTAACATGTGCACATTCAGTTGTGCCTGAATCTTTTGTGACCCATGGACTGTAGTCTGAGAGGCACCTCTGCCCATGGAATTTTCCAGGCAAGAATACTGGAGTGGGTGGCCATTTCGTCCTCCAGGAGATCTTCTCAACTGCAGGACTGAAGCTGCATCTCTTGTGTCTCCTGCTTTGGCGGCAGATGCCCTCCCACCAGCACCACGTGGGAGACCCCAGTAATAGGAGAAACAACAGTAAATTACTCAGAGATAATCTTAAGAATCTCTGATGTAGATGGTCACTGGTAGAAGAGTTATCAATTATATATTGTTATTAGGTATGTTAGGGCATATTGTTTCTAACTATCCTATTCAATCCTTTTTGAGTTCATACTATTCATACTGTCCTGCTGCACATTTAACCTCTTCCCCATTGCTATCTCTTCTATAGAACCAAGACCTTCTCAGTTTCTCACTTTTACATTAAATAAAAATAATTTTAAAATGTACATTTAATACCATCACTTTATTCTTCTTTTCATACATTTCTAAACCAGTGATTCTAGATTCTGTCAGACTTACCACCTTCTATTTATTACAAGTATTTTAGCACCCAAATTTTTACCCTAAAATGAAATGCATAGTTAATAACCTACATGTTACACATATTTACAAAAATCAGTACAGGCGAGGTCCAGAACAGAACGGCAGAGTAGGAAGTTCAACTCATCTCAGGGACACACACACCAAAACTTTTTTACCTGTAGAACAACTGTTTCTGGGAACAACCTAAACAAGCAGTTCAGGTTTGCTACAACTAAGGAATAAGAGGTGCAACTCCATACTCAGCAAGAGCTGGTGGTCTCCATGACAATGTCGGAGCTGGTGGAGGCGAAATGCCGTGCCAGGGTGCCAGCTGGGCACTTCACCTTAAGGAAAACAAAAGGAAATGAAAAAGAAGAGGTCACAATGAGACAGATGAAAGTGTTCTGTGTTTTCTTCTAAAACCATGAAATATATGAAATACATACGTTTTTACAGATTTTGTTTTTCATTTAACTTGACTTTGAGTGATCAAAATATAGGTTTTACTTTGATTTAATGTGAGGATCAAGATTTATTTTCTTACCCATTCAGATTTCTCATTGCTACGACACTTTTTATGGATTCCCTAAAGTAAAACATTGATAGCTTTGTCAAAAATCAATTGTGGACTCTATTTCCAGACTCTATTCTGTTTATTTATCTTTCTCAAAGGTGATAGCTCATTCTTTTAATTAGTATACATTCACAATAAGTTTTGAATAGTCAAGATAACCCCAGGAAGAAAATTCTGACAAAAATTCAAATAAGAAGACTAAAGACTTTTCTCTGAAACGTCAATAGCTTAAAACATCAGTTTGTTTCTTTTCACAAAATTCAACATTTTGAGGATCATATATTGTTCCTTCCCTCTACTTTTATTTTGGATTTGAAATAATTTTGGAATTATTGTAAAGTAATCATAAGAAAATGATTCCTGGGTACCTTTCACGCACTTTCCCATAAACGTTAACACAATTTAAGGAATTTATATTTCCTCTGTAAGTGTTCAGTTCAGTTCAGTTCAGTTGCTCAGTCGTGTCTGACTCTTTGCGACCCCATGGACTGCAGCACGCCAGGCCTCCCTGTCCATAGCCAACTCCCGGAGTTCACTCAAACTCATGTCCATTGAGCCAGTGATGCCATCCAACCGTCTCGTCCGCTGTTGTTCCCTTCTCCTCTTGTCTTCAATCTTACCCAGCATCAGGGTCTTTTCAAATAAGTCAGTTCTTAGCATCAGGTGGCCAATGTATCGGAAGTGTTACAATTCACCAACAAAATCATCTGGCCTTGAAATATTCTTGTTGGAATATTTTAAATTGCTACTTTAATTTTCCTCTAGGGAATGCTTATTTCCCTAGAAATAGAGTGACTTGATTTATTATTTTCTTTCTTCTTTTTTTTTGGTCATGCCATGTGGCTCCCCAACCAAGGGAAGTCCATTGATTTATTGTTTTGTTCTTGAGTAAGTTTTAGTAGATTCTATCTTTGAAGGAATAACTTTCCTTCATCTAAATTGTCCAGTTTATGAGCACTTAATTGTCATAGCATTTCTTTATTATCCTTCTAATGTCTATGGGGTTGTAGTAATGCCTCTGTTTTCATTTATTAGCAATTTGCATTTTCTCTCTTATCTAAGAGTTCAGTCTGTCTAGGGATTTACTGATTTTTTTTTTTAACAAACCAGCTTTGAGTTGCAGTGATTTTCTGTACTATTTTCATGTTTTCAATTTCATTGATTTCTGCTCTACATTTTATTAATTTCTTCCTTCTGCTTGTTTTAAGTTCAGTTTGCTTTTTAAAGATAAAAGCTTAGCATTCTGATTTGAGACTTTTCTTCTTTTATAATACAAATAGTCATTGCTATAAATTCTCCTTTAGTTATTGGTTTAACCACATAACTGACAATCTTACATTCTGTATTTTTATTTTCAGTTAGCTTAAACTATTTCTAATTTCTGTTGAGACTCTCTCTGACTCAGTTTATTCAGAAATATAGTGCTAATTCCCAAATATTTGCACATTTCAGACATCTTTATACTTTTTTTCTTTTTAAATTCTGTTATCATTCAAGAACAGTATTTATGTGATTTGTATTATTTTAAATTTGTTAAAGTTTGTTTTGTGATTGATAATATGGCCCATCATGGAGAAGGTTCCATGTGCACTTGAAAATAATGTGTGTTTTGGGTTGGAAGGCTGAAGAATTCTATAAATGTCAATTAGATAAAGTCAACTGGTAGTTTTGTTCAAGCCTTTTGTGTCCTTATTGATTTTTTGTCTACTTCTATCAATTGCTGAGAAAGGAGTGTTTAAGTCTCCAATTATAAGTTTGTATCTGTCTATCAAGTTCACTGATTCTCTTTTTGGTAAGCCTGTAAATGAGCCTATTGAAAGAATTCTTCCTCTTCAACACTCTATGAGTGTGTGTGTGTGTGTGTGTGTATAACATTTCGCTTATTCTTTTTCACAGCTTTCATCTCTTTGCTGAAATTACCCATCTGTTCTTGTATGATGTCCACCTTTTCTATTAGGCCCTTTAACATATTAATTACAGGCATATTACATTCTTTGTCAGATGGTTTAAAATCTACATTATAGTTAAGTTTTGCTCTGTTAGTTGGTTGGTTTCTTTACAGTGTGTTTATTTTTCTTTCCTTCTTGATGTTTCATAGATACTGGTTGAAAGCTAGACAGCTTAAGTAAGTCATTACTTATTGAGATGAAGTATTGTTATGCTTCCTTCTACCACACATCAATGTGGATGTTTGAATTAATCTAGACAGAAGTCGGACTGAATTTGAGGTTGGTTGTTGCTATGGTTACTTTCTGTGCTCTACAGTCTTCAAATTTCTCTAAGATATAGTCTACTTAATGTTTAGAGTGAGCGTTGATTTGCCAGGCTTTCTTCTCCTTTTCATGCATGTCCTCCCACACTCCCTTAGCAGTTTGACATTTTTTACTCATACATATTTTTTACTCATTTTTCACTCATATATTTTTTACACATTTTTTATTCATACATATTTTACTCATACAGGTTTCAACTCAGAATTTGTTTTGTAAAGCTTTTCCTAACCCTTTTAGGCAAATCCAACTACTGTTACTATAAATGTAATTATAATCTACTGTGATAGTTCATTTTCATGGTTTTACTCTTTCACTAGACTGTATGCATCATTTGAATTTTGAAAGGAGGTTGGAAAAAGGGTGATTTAATAAATATTTGGTTACTACATGAATAAATATATGGAAGAGTATGTGGTTGAGTAGAAGAATTAATATTTAATTTATAGTAACCTGTCCATGAAAAATGCATGGATGCGGTCACTAAGGTTACAAGAATTAGTACAAAGTTATTATAAATTTAATGGGCATATGTATAACAGAGAAAGGAAGAAAAAATTGAAAATTCTAGCTAATATTTATGCAGTGTTTATTGTCATCAGAATAGCCTTAAAAGCTTTATGTATATAAGTTAATTTCATCCTGACAACAACCATGTAAATCAGACTCTGTAGTTATCCCCTGTTTAAAAAAGAAACTGAAACAAGAAGAGGTAAAGTGATTTGCCTAAGGTCATACATCTTCTAAATGGCAGAATAAGAGTTCAAATCAAAGCATTCTTGTTCCAGAATCTGTTCTTGATTAATTTACTATTAAACTCATAAATAAGGACATTCCAGGACATTCTACAGAGAGTTTTTACAATGAAGAAAATGCAAGAAGTAATTTCTGTGATGATTGGACTGAACAGCATTCCTTTTAATGACATCACTTTCTTGGTTAATCTATGTAAAGCCTTTGTTAATAAGATTTGCAGAAACAATAGCTTTGAAACAACACCTTATACAGAATTAAAATTCTGCAGACAAATCTTTGGTCAGCTCTAAACTTTAAATTATATAACATTTAAAAAAATCTGTTCAAGTTAGTATAGCTATCTAAATATTTGTTCATTAAGAATACAAATAGATTTACATTACCAGTTGCTGCTGGTTAAATGAAATATTTTGAGACACACATGGGCAAGTCTGGAAAATTGTTTGTCTTCGGAAATGAAATGTATGTTTGTATTTGGGCTAAGACAAGTGTTGCCAGAAAACTCAAACTTGGGGTTAGGATAACTATAGCATGGTGACAGTATTTTAGATATTGAACTGAGCATTGTAGGGTATACATCAATTTCGTGTGTATGTGAACTGTCTTCAGGTACCCTTCTCTGTGCCTCACTGGTGGCTCAGATGGTAAAGAACCTGTCTGTAATACAGGACACCCAGGTTTTGATCACTGGGTTGGGGAAAATCTCCCAAAGAAGGGAATGACTACGCATTCTACTATTCTTGCTTGGAGAATAACATGGACAGAAGAACCTGACAGAACAGTCCATGCAGTTGCAAAGAGTAGAATACGACTGAGCTACTAACACTCTTCTCTAAGACCTAGTGAAAAAGGGATTTAAATCAAATTTAAAAGAAATCTTACACTAAAACTTTAGAAGTGATATAAATATAGGAAATGCACACTTAATAACCTTTTAATACTCTATCAGAATATGGCTCAATTAAATTACTGTCTTCCATTTTGATACAGACATTTAACGATCCTTCAAGGTTCTATTCCAACTTATTAATTCAATGCCCAACATAGTTAACCTGTTTCAGGTCAGTTCAGTTCAGTCGCTCAGTCATGTCTGACTCTTTGCAACCCCATGAACCGCAGCACACCAGGCCTCCCTGTCCATCACCAGTTCCCGGAGTCCACCCAAACCCATGTCCATCGAGTCGATGATGCCATCCAACCATCTCATCCTCTGTCGTCCCCTTTTCCTCCTGCCCTCAATCTTTCCCAGCATCAGGTTCTTTTCCAATCAGTCAGATCTTCACATCAGGTGGCCAAAGTATATCTTTTATTTCTATGATTTTATACATATAGTTTACTTATAAAATTTCAATTCATCTCTTCAAAATATTTCATCTCAAAAAATATTCTGTTGGGCTACTGATTAAGGAAGTAGCCACCAGGCTTCCCTGGTGGCTCAGAGATTAAAGCATCTGCCTGCAAGGTGGGAGACCTGGGTTCAATCCCTGGGTCGGGAAGATCCCCTGGAGAGGGAAATGGCAACCCACTCCAATATTCTTGCTTGGAGAATCCAATGGATGGAGGAGCCTGGTAGGTTACAGTCCACAGGTTCGCAAAGAATCGGACACAACTGAGCGACTTCACTTCACTGATTAAGGAAAGTAAAACTGTTTTGTTGAACAGCTTATATTATTAATTGCCAAGTGCTAATACATTTAATTTTAATGTTTTATAAGGATTTCTGAAAGTGATGGACTTATTTAAGCACCATGGTCTCAAAAACATTGTCACAATGACTTTAATTTTTAAATCTGTTGCTACCATCAGAGAAGCATCTGTATTCTTGCTTATTCATCTTAACCAATTAATAATTCAGAATTCTCAACAGACAAAATATTACTCATTGCTTGATATTTTACTTCTGAAAAGCTCCATACTGAAAATGTTCTCACCAAAATAGAAGAAATATGGATGAAAGTATTTTTAATATCTCCTTTTAGTTAACTGCAATAGAATTATTTTACTTTTTCCCTCATCTTTTTTTTTCTGTCAATCCCCAGCTATCTCTACAATAAGCTGAGCTATAGTATTTTGAAACAGATTGAAATATGCAAATTCTTGGTACCTTTACTTTGTGTTACACTCAATGGATTCTCCATTATAAACTTAATCTATAAAACATTTTACCATTATTTTTAGATTGTGTGCATACCCAGTTGCTCAGTCATGTCTGACTCTTTGCAACCGCATGGACTATAGCCTATCAGACTCCTCTATCCATGGTATTTCCCAGGCAAGAATGGTGAAGTGAGTTGCCATTTCCTCCTCCAGGAGGTCTTCCTGCCCCAGGGATTGAAGTCCCATCTCCTGAGTCTCCTGCATTGGCAGGTGGATTCTTTACCACAGAGTGGGAAGCCCTTATTTTTACCTTGCTGCTGCTGCTGCTGCTGTTAAGTCGCTTCCGTCATGTCCGACTCTGGGCAACCCATAGATGGCAGCCCACCAGGCTCCCCCGTCCCTGGAATTCTCCAAGCAAGAACACGGGAGTGGGATGCCATTTCCTTCTCCAATGTATGAAAGTGAAAATGAAAGTGAAGTCGTTCAGTCGTCTCCTACTCTTAATGATCCCATGGACTGCAGCTTACCAGCCTCTTCCATCCATGGGATTTTCCAGACAAGAGTACTGGAGTGGGTTGACATTGCCTTCTTCAATTTTTAGGTTAGAAATAGCTAAATTTATAACAGCTTTTGAGTTAAAAACAAGCCTTCAAAAATCAGCAAAATGTAGAAACAAATACTAATGCAATTGATGCCTTTTTTAGTTCACTGAGATTTTCATTAGTTGGTCCTCTTTCCTTATGTTGGTTGCCACACTTGACAATGTGATAGATTCCCTTATGTGCATTTGTAGCATTTATAAAGTAGAATAATTTTTAATTTAAAAAGATATAATAGTTTTACTTTGGCAAAAATGTTTTTTCTTGAATATTATAGATGTCTCAGTTTATCTTTTATTTCCCTGCTTTATTAGGGGCAGATTATAAAAATATATCACTTCTTTTTTTTAATTCTCTTATATGAACAGTAGCACAAGTTATGATAAGACATTGCACCTAACATTTGGCATGAAGTGCAGAAAGTATTGGTTTAGTAGCAATAGTACTATTCAGCAGCAGATGATTGTTCCAAGTCTGAAGGCTGTCCTAGCTTATTCATATTTTTCAATTTCCTACAAAAATCCAGCAATCAGGACTTTCGGATACAATCTCTTATTTAAAAATATTTTAAAAAGATTCGAATATTTTAAAATCACTGTGATGACCTAGATGGGTAAGATGCAGGAGTGGGAGGGATGCTCAAGAGAGAAGGATGAATACTTATAGCTGAATCACACTCTCATACAACAGAAATCAACACAGCACCGTAAAAGAATTGTTCTCCAATTAAAATAAACATAAAATAAATAAAATAAAAAGCAAAGCATTAAAGAGAAAACCAAACACCATTTTTGAATCTTATAATCCTCAAATCAGTGGTTTTGACTTCTGTTGGGGATTCGTTGAGATTTGCGCCCATTCATCAGAGGTTTCCCTGGTGGCTCAGATGGTAAAGAATCTGCTGCAATGTAGGAAATCCGGATTTGATTCCTGGGTCAGGAAGATCCTCTGGAGAAGGGCATGGCTACCCAATCCAGTATTCTTGACTGGAGAATCCCATGGACAGAGGAGGTGGAAGGCAGAAACCCCTGGTATATTGGCCTTTAAGTGGGAGATTAAGTACAGTTCAGTCACTCAGTCGTGTCCGACTCTTCATAACCCCATGAACTGCAGCACACCAGGCCTCTCTGTCCGTCAGCAGTTCCCAGAGTCCAGTTAAACTCAACTCCATTGAGTCGGTGATGTCATCCATCTCATCCTCTGTTGTCTCCTTCTCCTCCTGCCTTTAATCTTTCCCAGCATCAGGGTCTTTTCAAGTGAGTCAGCTGTTCGCGTCAGGTGGCCAAAGTCTTGGAGTTTCAGCTTCAATATCAGTGCTTCCAATGAACACTCAGGGCTGATCTCCCTTCTGATGAACTGGTGGGATCTCCTTGCAGTCCCAGGCACTTTCAAGAATCTTCTCCAACCTCACAGTTCAAAAGCATCAATTCTTCAGTGCTCATCTTTCTTTAAAGTCCAACTCTCACATCCATACATGCCTACTGGAAAAACCATAGCCTTGACAAGATGAAACTTTGTTGGCAAAGTAATGTCTCTGCTTTTTAATATGCTGTCTAGGTTGGTCATAACTTTCCTTCCAAAAAGTAAGCGCCTTTTAATTTTATGGCTGCAATAACCACTGCAGTGATTTTGGGTGCCCCCCAAAATAAAGTCAGCACTGTTTCCCGTCTATTTGCCAAGAAGTGATGGCCCGGATGCTATGATCTTAGTTTTCTCAATATTGAGCTTTAAGCCAACTTTTTCATTCTCCTCTTTCACTTTCATCAAGAGGCTCTTTAGTTGTTCTTCACTTTCTGCCTAAGTGTGGTGTCATCTGAATATCTGAGGTTATTGATATTTCTCCCAGCATTCTTGAATCCAGCTTGTGCTTCATCCAGCCCAGGGTTTCTCATGATGTACTCTGCATATAAGTTAAATAAACAGGGTGACAATATACAGCCTTGTTGTATTTCTTTTCCTATTTGGAACCAGTCTGTTGTTCCATGTCCAGTTCTAACTGTTGCTTCCTGCTTGCAGAGTTCTCAAGAGGCAGGTGTTCCCTGCCTGGTATTCCCATCTCTTGAAGAATTTTCCACAGTTTCTTGTGATCCACACAGTCAAAGGCTTTGGCATAGTCAATAAAGCAGAAATAGATGTTTTTCTGGAACTCCCTTGCTTTTTCCATGATCCAGCAAATGTTGGTAATTTGATCTCTGGTTCCTCTGCCTTTTCTAAAACCAGCTTGAACATCTGGAAGTTCACGGTTCACGTACTGCTGAAGCCTGGCTTGGAGAATTTTGAGCATTACTTTACTAGCATCTGAGATGAGTGCAATTGTGTGGTACTTAGCATTCTTTGGTTGCCTTTCTTTGGGATTGGAATGAAAACTGACCTTTCCCAGTCCTGTGGCCACTGCTGAGTTTTCCAAATGTGCTGGCATATTGAGTGCAGCACTTTCACAGCATCATCTTCAGGATTTGAAATAGCTCCACTCGAATTCCATCACCTCCACCAGCTTTGTTCATAGTGATGCTTTCTAAGGCCCACTTGACTTCACATTCCAGGATGTCTGGCTCTAGATGAGTGATCACACCATCCTGATTATCTGGGTTGTGAAGATCTTTTTTGTATAGTTCTTCTATGTATTCTTGCCACCTCTTCCTAATATCTTTTGCTTCTGTTAGGTCCATACCATTTCTGTCCATTATTGAGCCCATCTTTGCATGAAATGTTCCCTTGGTATCTCTAAATTTCTTGAAGAGATCTCTAGTCTTTCCCATTCTGTTGTTTTCCTCTATTTCTTTGCAGTGATCACTGAGAAAGGCTTTCTTATCTCTCTTTGCTCTTCTTTGGAACTCTTTTGAACACATTCAAATGGGTATATCTCTCCTTTTCTCCTTTGCTTTTGGCTTCTCTTCTTTTCACAGCTATTCGTAAAGCCTCCTTAGCCAGTCATTTTGCTTTTTTGCATTTCTTTTTCTTGAGGATGGTTTGCTCCCTGTCTCCTGCACAATGTCATGAACCTCTGTTCATCGTTCCTCAGGTACTCTGTCTATCAGATCTAGTCCCTTAAATCTATTTCTCACTTCCACTGTATAATCATATGGGGTTTGATTTAGGTCATACCTGAATGGTCTAGTGGTTTTCCCTACTTTCTTCAATTTCAGTCTGAATTTGGCAATAAGGAGTTCATGATTTGAGCCATAGTCAGCTTCCAATCTTGTTCTTTCTGACTGTATAGAGCTTCTCCAACTTCAGCTGCAAATAACATAATCAATCTGATTTTGGTGTTGGCCGTCTGGTGATGCCCATGTGAGGAGTCTTCCCTTGTGTTGTTGGAAGAGGGTATTTGCTATGACGAGTATGTTCTCTTGGCAAAACTTTTTTAGCCTTTGCCCTGCTTCATTCTGTACTCCAAGGCCAAATTTGCCTGTTACTCCAGGTGTTTCTTTACTTTCTACTTTTGCATTCCATTCCCCTATAACAAAGAAGACATCTTTTGGGGGTATTAGTTCTAAAAGGTCTTGTAGGTCTTCATAGAATCTTTCAACTTCAGCTTCTTCAGCATTACTTATCAGGGCATAGACTTGGATTACCATGATATTGAATGGTTTCTTTGGCAATGAACAGATCATTCTGTCATTTTTGAGATTGCATATAAATACTGCATTTCAGACTCTTTTATTGACTATGAGTGTTACTCCATTTCTTCTAAAGTATTATTTCCCACAGTAGTAGATATAAGGGTCATCTGAGTTAAATTCACCCATTCCATTCCATTTTAGTTCACTGGTTCCTAGAATGTCAACGTTCACTCTTGCCATCTCATTTTGCCCACTTCCAATTTGCCTTGATTCAAGGACCTAACATTCCAGGTTCCTATGCAATATTGCTCTTTACAGCATAGGACCTGGCTTCCATCACCAGTGACATCCACAACTGGGTGTTGTTTTTGCTTTGGCTCCATCTCTTCCTTCTTTGTGGAGTTAATTCTCCACTGATCTCCATAGCATATTGGGCAAATATGGCATTCTCAAGGCAAAAATTCTGAAGTGGTTTGCCATTCCCTTCTCCAGTGGACCACATTTTGTCAGAACTCTCCACCAAGACCTGTCTGTCTTGGGTGGTCCTACTGTTAGACCCTAAGGTCTCTGCCCAGGGCTTCGCCGTCTCAAAGATCACTGAGATGCAGATTCGATGCAATTAGCAAGAGGATTTATTAGGCCGACGCGCCGGGGTTCAATCTCCATTTGGGGAGACGAACCCCGAAGAGCTGTCATACAGCAGTTTATAAGCACAAAAACCACAAACAGGTGCAGTTGGAGTGCAGCTTTTTGATTGGTGGTTGAATCTTAACCTTTTCAGTGATAGGTCTTAATTACTGGCCCGAGACGATTTACTAGCCTTCAATCATATTTTACAGTTATTTTTCAGAAAGATTACTTCCTTGAGTTGTTCGAGACAATCACCTTCCCGGAACAACTCTTGGGGGGTCTCACTCCTAGGACGTAAGGCATGTTTTGTCCTGTACCTTAAATGAAAGGCCTGTCAGGATCAACAAAAGGCCCGAGGATGAATGCCTGTTTCTCTCCTAGGCCCCTGGTAATTTTTAACTCTTGTTCTTATAGTCCCTGGACAGAAGCCCATGATCTCACTTTCTATGGCACACTGACCACAAAAACAGGCCTTGATCAAAAACAAATTTTAGAGTAGTTTCCACATTCCCACACTACAGAGCATGGCTTAGTTTCACTGAGTTAGACAAGCCTGTGGTCCATGTGATTAGATTGGTTATTTTCTGTGACTTCAGTCTTTTCTGCCCTCTGATTCCTCTCTCAGTGCTCACTGTCTTACTGGGGTTTCTCTAACCTTGGACATGGAGTAACTCTTCATGTGTGCTCCAACAAAGTGCAGCCGCTGCTCCTTACCTTGCAGGTGGGGTATCTCCTCAGGGTTGCTGCTACTGACCTTGGAGGTAGAGTTCCTCCTCTTGGCTGCTTGCTGCTCCAGCACTGGGCTAGTGATCAGTTAAATTCTTCCTTTTTAGAGAAGTGCATTCGTGAAAGCAGCAAAATGAGTGGGTCTTGCTCTAAGAATTAGGAGTGTAATACTCTTGCTCTCTTTGCCAAGGCCCGGGATGGAATTCAGTGGGCTCCAAGGCTCGGAGCTGGGCTGGCAACGACCTCCGCATGGCACAGGGTTCTGCTCGCGCACCTTGGGCTAGAGGAGGAATATGTGGAAATAAATTCCCAAGGCTGTCTTTCATTATTTCCTTCCTGAGGAGATATTTCTTTTGTAAATTTCATGGGCTGGATAAAGCTAAATATAAACTTGAAATTATGTAGTAACTTGAAAAAATAAGGTGACTTTTCACTAAAATAGACTTCTGGTCTAAAACTTAGCATAATTTACAAGCATAAAGGACATTTATTATTCTAAATCAGGCCTTTAAAATGATATTCAATGATGTGAGAATCATTCCATTCTTCATTTACAAGTGAATTAGCATAACAAAGCTGCTTAATGTGAGAGTTCACAAAGCTCTGATTAATACATTAATCCTTACATTTTACAATAGGACTTATTTTTGTAAAAAAATACTATTAGAAACTGCCTTTACTCTCATTCTGTCCATTCTTTTAAAATATTAACTCTTCAGGAACTGCCACCTCACTTTGTAAAATATAAGTTTTGAAATAAGATATGACATCATTTATATGCTTGTGTTGTTCAGTCCCTAAGTTATCTCAGACTCTTTGTAACCCCATGGACTGCATGCAGCACACCAGGCCTCCCTGCCCTTACTGTGTCCCGGAGTTTGCCCACGTTCATGTCCATTGAGTTGGTGATGCTATATAATCATCTCATCCAGGTGAAATAAACACACTATTATTTTCAGAATATTTCTATTTCATTATTCCTTTTAACAGGAAAAAAAAGTTTAGATTACTTTATATTAATGATAATACCACAAGCAGTTAATATTATATGATGCAGTTACTAAACCAAAATTTCCCAAATGTAAAATTTTTAGAGAAGACCTTTACTATAATTTAATTTGCTCACAAGTTCACCTTTTTTGGAAGAGGTTGCAGGGTTTTGAGATCTGGCTTTAGAATGGCAGAATTTAATTAATTCCTGCTGTTTAATTAATTAAACAAGGCCATTAGATGAGGCAGTTCTAATGCCTTAGCAACCTATGTAACAAATCAAAACCTAAGCCTATAAATGCCTCAAGGTTGAGAAACCAAAATCTAAAGCAACCAAGCACAGCTAGGCTTTTCCAAGTAAGGCAAATGCTTAAGTTATAGCCAACTAAATAATTTCCTTACTTAGTTTTAACATATTTTTCTATCAAAGTTTTTCCTCTGGCTCCCAGCAATAGAGTATTCTTAACCACTTAACTTTGGCACTGCCTGATTCAAATAGATTTTTGCTCAAATACACTCTTAAAACTTTAATATGCCTCAATTTATCTTTTAACACTGCCATTTGACAGTGGCTATTGAATTTGACTGTTTCATTAAAACACTATTTCTGTGGCTGCCAATCTTTAACTCGTGACCATGCAATGTCTTCTGAATTAACATACCACAGTATTCCGTCTGTAGTTTGATAATACATTATAACCTACTTGTAGTATTATTTTTAGTGTTTATTAATTGTTATGATTAGTAAATTTCAGGTTTATTTAAAGTGCTAGTAAATTCATGCTAGCTTACTTAATTATGCATTTTTAAAATTAATGAATGATGAAACTAAAATTTCTATCATGTTGGGA
>SJYQ01001193.1:462102-488735 GCA_006410935.1 Redunca redunca
TTTTATTTTTTTTATAATTTTTATTTTTACTTTGGTTTACTTTACATTACTGTATTGGTTTTGCCAAACATTGACACTAACTCACCACGAGTGTACATGCGTTCCCAAACACGAATCCCCTCCCATCTCCCACCCCATACCATCCCTCTGGGTCCTCTCCTTGCACCAGTCCCAAGCATCCTGCATCCTGCATCGGACACTGACTGGCGATTCGTTTCTTACATGATAGTATACATGTTTCAATGCCATTCTGGGATGGGATGATTATTTATTCATTTTTAATTTTTAATTGAAGTATAGTTGCTGCACAACATTATATATTACAGGTGTACAGTATGAAAGTTTTTCTAGTTTTAAAAGCTAAACTTCATTTATAGTTATAAATTATTGGTTATAATCCCCATTTGTAGAATATATCCTTATAGCTTATTTTATACCTAATAGTTTGTTCTTTTTAATCTCCTACCCCTATATAATTTTTCTTATTTTAAAATTGCTAGGAAATCCCCGGTGGTCCAGTGGTTAAAACTCTGTGGTTTCGCTGCTCAGAGTAAGGATTCAGTCCCTGGTCAGGAAACTAAGATGCACAAGCCATGCAGCCAAAGAAAAATAGTAATAAAGTAAACCAGGAAGACCAATGCTTCTACTGCACCAACTTGAGAAAAGCTACAAAATTGCAAATAAAATTCAGTACTAAAGACAGCAAGCCCAGGTGGCACAGTAGTAAAGATTCCACCTGCCAATGCAGGAGATGCAAGAGATGTATGTTCAATCCATGGGTGTGGAAGATATCCTGGAGGAGGAAATGACAACCCGCTCCAGTATTCTTGCCTGGAAAATTCCATGGACTGAGGAGCCTGGTGGGCTACAGTCCATGGGGGTCCCAAAAACTCAAACATGACTGAGCACACAGGCACACGCACACACGCAGAGTTATGGAAACAATGAAGGCTGGGTGAATTATAATGAGTATGGAGAAAGGAGAATCACTCCAAGTAAGCTGATGATCATAGGTGGTGTTAGCTCTGGGGGCATTTGCCGATTCTGTGTGTGGACTAAGGGTCAGTGTTAGCCTAGACAGTACTGGAAGTGATACTTGGACAAACTCAAAGGCATGGATGGTTGCAGAGTTCCTGTGCACTGTGCTGATACAGAGTTCAGCTGAACTCTCCTTAACGACAGTGAAATCCCTCTGGGTGTTTCGTGGATGAGGAAAGAAAACACAGTAAAGGGAGGAAGTATGTACTTCCATATGTACTTGGCCACCCTCACAAGAAAACTTCAGAAATTTTGAAGCTACCAAGGACAAGATGCTGGAGAGGTGAGCTGAGAATCTCTCAAGAAGCAGATTAAGTATCTTAGCATGATTTTAAGTTTCAGAAGACAAATAGCCTAGAAGGGCCATGCTCTACAAACAGGGTAGACAGAGGGAGACTTAGAGGAAGTGTTTCACATTTTAGCTTGGATATTTCTCATGTGAACATGAGGTATACATGTTAAAACTTTGTTTGCTTTCTTGCTTTTAATCTATCTTTTATTACAAAGGTCTCAGCTAAGAACTCAGGGCTTCCCAGTCGGCTCAGCTGTAGAGAACCCACCTAGCAATGCAGGAGATGCAGGTTTAATCCTTGGGTTGGAAAGATCCCCTAGAGGAGGAAATGGCAACCCACTCCAGTATTCTTGCCTGGAGAATCCCATGGACACAGGAGCCTGGCGGGCTACAGTCACCAAGAGTCCGACATGGCTCAGTGACTGAGCTCTCGTGAAGCTAAAAACTTAGAAGCAGAGAGGGAGAATTATTTTCTCTACTATAGTTTGGCTCTTGTGGTGTAATATCCATTTTTATGACTCATCCATTGCAACCTCCATTCTACTCTCTGCCCTAGAGCTTGACCTATGTGGGAGCCACCAGCCGAACTCATCTGCACTCTGGGTTGACGTCTATGGTTGACATCAGCTGGGCTCCACAGCATTCTGGCTTTCCCTTTAGGCAGAGCCACTCGAGGTTCCTGTAAATCTGTGCCTATCAATCAACTTTTATTTTTCATAATCTTTGCCTTTCCCCACTCAGCCTTATAGATTTTTTTTCTAATCACACCTTCACCACCCCACACCGTGTGATTTGAATTTTGATTTAATTTTGTCTAGGATCTCAGTTCCAGTTGAAAGAAGTTGGATTTGGGTAACCAGTCTGTTGTTCCATGTCCAGTTCTAACTGTTGCTTCCTGACCTGCATACAGATTTCTCAAGAGGCAGGTCAGGTGGTCTGGTATTCCCATCTCTTTCAGAATTGTCCACAGTTTATTGTGATCCACACAGTCAAAGGCTTTGGCATAGTCAATAAAGCAGAAATAAACGCTTTTTTGGAACTCTCTTACTTTTCCGATGATCCAGCGGATGTTGGTAATTTGATCTCTGGTTCCTTTGCTTTTTCTAAAACCAGCTTGCACATCTGGAAGTTCACAGTTCACGTATCGCTGAAGCCTGGCTTGGAGAATTTTGAACATTACTTTACTAGCATGTGAGATGAGTGCAATCTTGCGGTAGTTTGAGCATTCTTTGGGATTGGAATGAAAGCTAACCTCTTCCAGTCCTGTGGCCACTGCTGAGTTTTCCAAATTTGCTGGCATATTGAGTGCAGCACTTTCACAGCATCATCTTTTAGGATTTGAAATAGCTCCACTGGAATTCCATCACCTCCAAAAATACAATGAGATTTTCATCTTATATCTAACAGAATGTCAAAATTTAGTGAGCTCCTTGCAACCATTTTTCCCCCTTTCCAAGTTAATGCATTTGGGCTATGAATTAAATATACTTTGACTTTTTCTTTCACTCTTTTGTGATAAAGAAATCTTGTTTCACTGAACTTGTTTCCCAAAACGGGATACTTTAAATCACTAATTTTCCCTTTTTGATGTATAAAAATAAATGCAAAGTCTTTACTTTAAAAAAAGATCACTTTCAAAGGTTTTTTTTTCCTTTGTCCATATTTTCCCTTTATATGTGAATGAGTCATTAAAATATTTTAATCATTATACCATCCATGCACATGTATTGATTTATACTTAGTCTATATTTTTTTCAATTAGCAGTTGTATATATTGATTATTATTTTTTAGTACAGGACAGTCATGAAACTAACACTAGGTTCATTTTTTCTCTTTTGTGCTTTTAATTGGAAACTAATTTATTGCTCCTAATTTAGCAGAATGCTATTCTAAGTAAATATACTTTCGTTGTTAATTTCTTTAAAATGGGCCATATAAGAAGAACAAAACAGTTTTGTTTTTGAAATAAGATATTTATGGTGGCTTCCCAGGTAGCTCAGTGGTGAAAAAAAAAACAAAATCCACTTGCTAATGCAGGAGACACAGTTTCAATCTTCAGTCTCTGGGTTGGGAAGATCCCCTGGAGAAGGAAATGGCAACTCACTCCATTATTCTTGCCTGGGAAATATCAGCGGCAGAGAGTCCAGGTGGGCTACAATCCATGGGATCACTAAGAGTCAGACATGACTGAGCAACTGAGCACACATATATGGTGAGCACAGCACCCAGAAGTAACCACAGAATCAGCCCAAAGTGGCCCCATCCTGTTTCTAACAGGATACTAAGTTGCTTTTCAGAGACACCTGAACAAAACCATGAGTCATGAAGCTGAAGCACGCTCATAAGAGGAAATTTTGACCTTGAAGAGCAAAGGGAACCAAAGTTTCTATGCCTCTGATACATAATCAAAGAATGAGGACAAGACCAGAACCTGAACCCTGGAACCCTTTTCAGAAGTGGTAGACTTACCTTTGTTCAATTAGCATTATTCTCTGCAAAATTCTCTGCTAAATTTTCCTTCACTGTGGCCCAGCATTGCCTCATGGTATAAACTAAAAGGGGCTTCTCTGGTGGCTCAGATGGTAAAGAATCTGTCTGCAATGCAGGAGACCCAAGTGCTATACCTGGGTTGGGAAGATTCCCTAGAGAAGGAATCAGCAACCTACTCCAGTATTCTGGCCTGGAGAATTCCATGGACAGAGGAGCCTGGTGGGTTACAGTCCATGGGGTTGCAAAGAGTCAGACATGATTGAGCAACTAACACTCATTCTATAACAATATTAAATTAATGAAAGTTAAAATAAAAAATATCAAACAAGAAACAGGGTTATCTAAAGTTAGGGAGTGGTGGGGGTGGAAAGCATCAAATTACAAATTTACAGCAAAAGGGAAAACTTTTATAATTAGTTTACTCCTAATTTATAGAATTAGCTGATTCCCTGTTACAATAGCTGATATATAATAAAACAGAGTAGCATTAGTACTTAAAGAAAATGTTTTTTCACTTTAATTGTATAAAATTATTAATATTTNTAGGTTGCTGACTTCATGATGCAAGAAAGTTTCATCAAATCTCTTTGGCTTCTAAAGGAAACAGTAACAGATTCTGCTTTTTAATTTGTATTAGTAAAATATGAAATATTTTGTATAATATAAATAAGGTTTTATACTTATTTTGTTTAATCAGAAAATCAACTCTTTGTGAACTTCTATTTAGCTGTTCTTCAAAGTGACTGACTGCAAATTCATAAAACTAGGTAGTAACCGTTTCAGAATTGAAACACAGTCTGACTCCAAAATTCACACTCTTTTGACTATTGTATTGTTTACCACATTTACAGAATAAAGAGTACTCCAAAGCAGAGTGCCATTACTGGTCCAGGACACCATGGTGGCATAACATTCTCTTTCCATTTGGAAATTCCACCTTGAATTATTCCACAGACTAAAAGGAAATTGAAACAGTTTATGCCAGGACCCTTATATGCACCAGAAAAGTTTCTTTACATTCATCATGTCCAGCATCATTCTTTCTTTTCCCCTAATCTAGGGATAAGGAAGTTCCAGTTAGCTAGACATACTATAATTCAAGATGTCAATTTCTATTCCTAAAAGAATCATATGGTATAAAAGCTGAAAATGAATAGATATACATGGCTGAATATAGGTTGTTTTCCCAAGTGAGATCTTAAGTTGTAGCCTCTTATTAAAGTAAGTTGATTTTTCTGTTTTAATTTTTTGTTTTATTTGTAGTTCCTTTGGCCTTTTCTCTACCCTTAAAAATGAGAATCCAGTCTTACTTTCCTCTCTATGTGGGCTGCAAAATATCTGGATATAACCTTTAATTACGCTGTCAGTGATGTTAGCTTTCTATTCCCTAGTGTCCAGCTTTCTTCATCAGATGACTGGCTATTTAACTTGAAGTACTTATCAGTGACCAGACTGTTTGAGAATGGAATGCATAAAACAAAATATGGAAACTAATAGAAGGACATTGATTCTCTGTCCTATCTGAAGATAGACCACAAATTAAGTAATAAAGTAATATTGCTGCTCATGACATTTCATTCCTATGGAGCTGGAATTAGCAATGCATAACCCATAGGTAGCAACATTAATCTCACAAACCATCTAGGTAGGAAACCATACGCAGACATCTTGATCTTTATTGCTACCATATCAGGCCCATTGTAAACATTTGTATTTTCAATAAATTAATTCAAAAGCGGAGACATTACTTTGCTGACTAAGGCTATGATTTTTCCTGTGGTCGTGTATGGATGTGAGAGTTGGACTGTGAAGAAGGCTGAGCGCCAAAGAATTGATGCTTTGGAACTGTGGTGTTGGAGAAGACTCTTGAGAGTTCCTTGGACTGCAAGGAGATCCGACCAGTCCATTTTGAAGGAGATCAACCCTGGGATTTCTTTGGAAGGAATGATGCTAAAGCTGAAACTCCAGTACTTTGGCCACCTCATGCGAAGAGCTGACTCATTGGAAAAGACTCTGATGCTGGGAGGGATTGGGGGCAGGAGGAGAAGGAGACGACAGAGGATGAGATGGCTGGATGGCATCACGGACTCGATGGACGTGAGTCTGAGTGAACTCTGGGAGTTGGTGATGGACAGGGAGGCCTGGCATGCTGTGATTCATGGGGTCGCTAAGAGTCGGACACAACTGAGTGACTGAACTGAAGTGAACTGAAGCCAAAAGTAACAAAGGGAATCAACTGGAACCTGCAGTTTTGCACAAAACAAGACTGTTTTCTTATTTTGGTTTATTGCATCTAAGTACTAGCTTTGTCTCTCCCAATTCAAAGTCTAATATTTTCATCTATGCATGTAACTATGAAGACTGGCAGCTCTTAAAATTTGCCTCTGTGGAACCAACATTTCTACATATGCTTTGGCACTCAGGAATGAAAATCTCAGGGAGGAATTGTCTAGAAGGTCATCAAGGAAACGGTGATGGTTGAGCAATATCCCTAAGGTGACAATGCTTTTTTTCAGTTAGATGGATGCAGGGGTTGGGGTGGACAGCTTTCCCAGTAAAGAAAGATCATACACATCATGGCTTGATGAAACAGTGTGTGCTGACAGAATGACAAGCACTTCAACATGAAAGCAGCTTTGGGGATCTGAAAGACAAATATCTGAAAATCTATGCAAGGACCATAAAAGAAAGGGGACATTTTTGCTCTGCTAAGAGGAGTGGAATCCATCTTGTAGAACAGGGCTCTCCAACCCCCAAGGCATGAACAGGTCAGTTTGTGGCCTTTTAGGAACTGGGCCACATGGAAGAAGGTAAGCAATGGGCCAGGAAGCTAACCTCCATCTGTATTTACAGATGCTCCCCATAGTTCACATTACCACCTGAGTGCCACTTTCTGTCACATCAGTGTCAGCATTAGATTCTCATAGGAGTGTCAGGTCAGATCAGATCAGTCGCTCAGTCGTGTCCAACTCTTTGTGACCTCATGATTGGCAGCACACCAGGCCTCCCTGTCCATCATCAACTCCTGGAGTTCACTCAGACTCACGTCCATTGAGTCAATGATGCCATCCAGCCATCTCATCCTCTGTCATCCCTTTCTCCTCCTGCCTCCAATCCCTCGCAGTATCAGAGTCTTTTCCAATGAGTCAACTCTCCGAATGAGGTGGCCAAAGTACTGGAGTTTCAGCTTTAGCATCAATCCTTCCAAAGAATACCAAACCTACTATAAACTGCATATGTGAGGAATCTAGATTGCACACTCCTCATGAGAATCTAATGCATGATCATCTGATTCTGCATGATGTTGAGTTGTATAATTATTTCCTTATCTATCACATTGTACTAATATAGGAATAAAACTGAAAAGAGAAAGTATTATTTGCTCAGTCATGTCTGACTCTTTGTGACCTCATGGACTGTAACCCACTAGACTCTTCTATCCATTGGATTTTCCAGACAAGAATACTGGAGTGGGTAGCCATTCCCTTCTCCAGGAGATTTTGCTGACCCAGGGATCGAACCTGGGTCTCTCGCATTGCAGGAAGATTCTTTACCAACTGAGCCACCAGGGAAGCCCTCCTGGTATATCAGTTCAGTTCAGTGGCTCAGTCATGTCCGACTCTGCAACCCCATGGACTATATCCCACCAGGCTCCTCGGTCCTTGGGATTTTCCTGGCATGAATACTGGAGTGGGTTGCCATTTCCTTCTCCAGGGGAACTTCCTGACCCAGGGATTGAACCCAGGTCTCCAGAACTGCAGGCAGATGCTTTACCTTCTGAGCCACCAGAGAAGCCCACACACTGAACATCTTCCAGGGCTCAGATAGAAGTTATTCTTTCTGGGTGAAAAAGGATGATTTTCCCTTTAACTGAGTCTTATGAATGAATGGAAGTTTCTCAGGCAGAAAAGTGGGTAGGAGAAAATATCAATGTCAAAAGTGGAATGGTATCCTGAAAGAACCTGGTTTGATGTTCTGGAAAATGAATAATGTGGTTCCAGATCAGAGTATATGGGAGAGCCATTGCAATTATTAAATATAGGTACTAATTAGAACAGCTTCCCTGGTGGCTTAGACAGTTCAAACTACTGCAAAATTGCACTAATTTCACATGCCAGCAAGGTCATGCTCAAAATCCTCCTAGTTAGGCTTCAGCAGCATGTGAACCAAGAACTTCCATATGTACAAGCTGGATATAGAAAAGGCAGAGGAATCAGAGATCAAATTGCCAACATCCATTGGATCATGGAAAAAGCAAGAGAATTCCAGAAAAACACCTACTTCTGTTTCATTGAGTACACTAAATCTTTTGACTGTGTAGATCAAAATAAACTGTGGAAAATTCTTAAAGTGATGGGAATACCAGACCACCTTACCTGCCTTTTGAGAAACCTATATGAAGGTCAAGAAGCAATAGTTAGAACTGGACATGGAACAACAGACTGGTTCCAAATTGGGAAAGGAGTACATCAAGACTGTATATTGTCACCTGGCTTATTCCATTTATATGCAGAGGACATCAAGGGAAATGCTGTGTTGGATGAAGCACAAGCTGGAATCAAGATTTCTGGGAGAAATATCAATAACCTCAGATATGCAGATGACACCACCCTTATGGCTGAGAACAAAGAGGAACTAAAGAGCTTCTTGGTGAAGGTGAAAGAGCAGTGAAAAAGCTGGCTTAAAACTCAACATTCAAAAAATGATTTTCATGGCATCTGGTCCCATCACTTCATGGCAAATAAGTGGGGAAACAATGGAAACAATGAGAGACTTTACTTTCTTGGGCTCCCAAATCACTGCAGATGGTGACTGTAGCCATGAAATTAAAAGATGCTTGCTCCTTGGAAGAAAAGCTCTAACAAACCTAGACAGTGTATGAAAAAGACACTATTTTTCTGAGAAAGGTTACTATACTCAAAGCTATAGTTTTTCCAGTAGTCATGTGTAGATGTGAGAGTTGGACTGTAAGAAAGCTGAACACCAAAGAATTGGTGCTTTTGTACTGTGGTACTGGACAGGACTCTTGAGAGTTCCTTGTATTGCAAGGAGATCAAACCAGTTTATCCTAAAGGAAATTAACTCTGAATATTCACTGGAAGGACTGATGCTGAAGCTGAAGCTCCAATACTTTGGCTACCTGATGCAAAGAGCCAACTCATTGGAATTAACCCTGATGCTGGGAAAGATAGAAGGCAGGAGAAGGGGGTGACAGAGGATGAGATTGTTTGATGGCGTCACCTACTCAATGGACTTGAGTTTGACCGTGATCCGAGAACGACAGGGAATCCTGACAAATTGTGTAGTCCATGGGATTGCAAAGAGTCAGACACAAGTAAATGACTGAACAACAATGTAGCTACATTGCAAATGAAAGCATATTATCTTGTTTGCAGTTGGAAATATCTATGGAGTATTGCAGTTGGAAATATCTATGGAGTATTCAAATAAAAATTTATAGTCACGAGAACCATGCTAAGTACCTAAAAGTAGTCATCTTCTTTATATAATCAATTTTATACAAATTTTATACAAAAGAAGAAAGAAAAACAACAGAGAATATGAAAAGAAGAGAGAGGAACGACATGAAAAGGAATATAGACAGAGGGTAAGAAGTAAGGGAGAAAGGATATAACAGAAGAAAATCAAGATAGGTTTTATAATTAAAGATGAAGAAAATAGTGATGTGACCCCTCAACATAAAAAATGGATGAGGAAAATTAGAAATTGTAGAATAAAAACTTCTTGGGCACAGCTGAGGTAAGAATGAATATTCATTTGGAAAATGGAAACTGTAGTCTTTTGGTACAATGAGTAGGATATCAAAAGAGACTTCCCAAACATTTGTTCTTTAGTACAATTAATCCTTGGTTTAGTGTCCCTATGTATTTACAAAGCCCTTGATGTAGATATGTAATAGAATAATATATATTTCACTTGTAACTGGCTATAGGGAATGTATAAGCAGAATCTCTTATCCAGCCACTAAATTTGCTACAATTGATATTTAATACATTAAAAATAAGAACCAAATTATGTAATTTTTGTCCAATGTCATCACCATCATCCCCAGTTGAATAAACAGACCCACCACATCAAGCTACCATTTCTTTGTTACATTTTTTGACTTTTCTTGCAAAGCTTTTTCCCTCTCCTCCTCAACTGTGAACCTCTTCAGATGACTCTGGGTAATTCTTAAGAAGATACATTAAAATGGAAGCACTGAAGTACAGCTGTACATTGTTTTTAAGAGGACTTGTCCAACATATCTAGCTAATCAAGAGTCTTTGGCCCACAGTCTGAGCAACACTTTAAACACCAGTCATTGGGCAGAAAAAGAAATACTCTGCTGAAAAGTTGTTTAAAATTATAGTGCATGGTTGGTGGTTGATAAGAAAGAGTTGTTTCTTTTTTTTCTAAATAAAATGTTTTTTCAGGTTGGAGGCTCTTTTTTGTTCCCTTTTTTCTAACTATTTTTGAAGCCTATTAAAGTGCTTTCCTATCTTGTAAAACTTTGTGTAGTAACTGAATCAATGGAGCTATCAAAATTATATTAGTCCAGCTACAGGGTGAGGTGATCTGTAAAACTTAACCATAAACAAGACTACAGCAACCCAGTAGAGTTCATCAAAACAGTTATCTGAGAACACACACACACACACACACACACACACACAATACATTTTGGATTAATTTTCTCATATGTATACCAAGAGTCATGGAGGATCAACATAGAATTAAAATGACAGAGAAAATAGAAGATCTAATCTTTTTACAACTCCCGTGTGTTCTCTTGATGTTAGGCTTTGTTAGACATGCCCTGGGACCCAATTATATTGAATCATTTACAGATATGATTGAAAACCACACTGATAATGTTCTTATCTACCACTGATAAGCATTTGTTCTGCTATTAAGTGTCATTATCACATTTTTGTACAAAAATAAATAAATAATAATAATTGTCACATTTTCAGTGAAAAGTTAAATTACAAATGGGAAAACAAAATTTTCAAGGGATTTTTACTTGTTGAGTGCTTGTGACATCTGCTTGTTATTTGGGCTGTCAAATTATAAGGACAATTTTATATGGGAAACTTTCTAATTCCTTCTGGGAAGAACACTTGCAATTTTTATATCTTCCACTACAAAGGAAAAGTGAGAGATGATGTTGTCATTCCAGATTATCCTACTAGGTTTTTTTCAAGTGAGATAATTAAAAGAGAGAAGTAATATTCATTTTTCTATCCATACTTTTGAATCCTAAATTACAATCTATTTTTAAAATTAGCATCCATCCAAAAAAAGGCTCAAAATGAGGTCATTATAAATACATTACTCAATCTAAACAATGTGGTCTTTTATACAAATAGTTTTACTGCCAAAAAAGCAGAGATTAGGGCCATTATTTAGTAGTTTTAAGAATCTTTACAATTAAGACCAAGATTTCAGCCCTCTTCCTCTGTGAGGACACAGCAAGATTTCCTCTGTGGACTCTCACCAGGGCCCAAAGACCCCCACTGGGAGTCAACCTGACTGGCACCTACATCTTGGACTTTCAGCCTCCACAGCCAATAGGATCGATACAAACCTTCCAAATTCTCGTTCTTGAACTGATATCATCAAAATGGCAACACAGATCATTCCTGACTTCCTTGTCCCTCACAAGAAGACCAGCTAGCAACTATCCACAGACAAGACATTATTGTGAGACTCCCAGAACCCCAGGCATGAGGCTGAAACACCTCCATGGACTCCAGAGATCAAGAAGGAATTATGAAAATGTTAAGAGGTACAGGTTCTGAATGAATTTCTTTTCCCCTAGACCAGAGCGGCCCTGTGCTGAGAGGGGTTTCCTGGGCCTATCGTTTCTCCACCAGGGAAAAGAGACTCCAAGGTAAACATCCAGCTTTCCAGAATTGCCAGACACCATTTGGGTCTCCCCTCACTGGGGCCAGTGGGGGAATCTGTGGGACTTAATAACCAGGGATCAGATAGAAAGAGCTACGAGGGTAGGGCTTATAGCAGCTAGGGCTCAGATCTGGGCAGACACAGTTCTTTTTGTCAGCCTGAGCAGAGATACCAGTCAGTGTCTCTGTCCTTGTGCAGAACAAAGCTCACGGCCTTGCTGGGCCATGGAGTTGCAATGGCAATTTGGGTCACCAGTAAATACTGGCCACAGGGCCTGTTCTGTTAGTGGGAGGAAAGTCTGGAGACCCTTCCTCCTGTGGGCCCCGGTTCTTGGTTAGGACACAAGGAAAAATCTAGGTCTTACCCATTATGAGAAAGTTTATTAATAATAGAAACAATAAGGAAAGAAAGAACAGGTTGCACGGAGTCAGACACTACTGAGCAACTGAGCACATACAAAGAAAGAGCAAAGAGAACACCTTAAGAGAGATGTGGGCTATGCCAAGGGAGGCATGTGGCCATGGAGGGCTGGGGTACAGACTTTTTAAGGCAGAGTCATTTGCATAATCCAGAGGGGTCCTTGACTGGGAACTGCAGGTTATATAGCAAGATGCTCTACCCCGAATGTCCTTCTCATAATTCAGTCTGTTACAATTAGATCTATGTATTAATGGAGTATTTATGAATAATTAATGAGTCCAGTGGCCACCAATGGTTACTGTAGTACAGGACAGTGTGAAGTGTGCACGTGTGCTACTGCTGCTGCTGCTGCTAAATCGCTTCCGTCCATGTCCAACTCTGTGTGACCCACAGATGGCAGCCCACAAGGCTCCCCCATCCCTGGGATTCTCCAGGCAAGAACACTGGAGTGGGTTGCCATGTCCTTCTCCAATGCATGAAAGTGAAGAGTGAAAGTGAAGTCGCTCAGTCGCATCCAACTCTTAGCGACCCCATGGACTGCAGCCTATCAGGCTCCTCCACCCATGGGATTTTCCAGGCAAGAATACTGGAGTGGGTCACCAGCTAGAGTAAGGAAAATCCCACTAGTCAGGGCAGTGGGGTCTTTATGGCCCCCTGACTATTTTTGGAGTACTGATGGGGGTGTTATAGGGGCTGGTAAAGAGCTTAGTGGGATTAGGCAGCTGTTGGTGGGTTAGCTGAAGGGGCTGCCTCTTGTTGCTCTCAGCTAACTTCCTCCCTATCAGTTCTATGTTTATGGGAAGAGAAACCAAATTGGTAGTCCTGCATAACTAGGGGGCATAGTCTCCAACCCCATGCTGAAACCATAAAACTCCTAGAAGGAAACATAGGGGAAAATCTCCTTCATATTGGTCTTGGCAATTACTTTTTACACACGACACCAGAAGGGCATACTTCAAAAGAAGAAATAAATAAAATGATACTACATAAAAGGTAAAAGCTTTTGCAAACTGAAAGAAACAATCAGCAAACTAAAGAGGCAGCCTATGGAATGGGATAAAATATTTGCAAGCCATATATCCAATTAGAGATTAATATTCAAAATGTATACTATAAGAAACTCAAAGAACTCAATAACAACAATAATAACAAAACAAATAATCTGATATAACAGTGAGCAGAGGATCTAAATACACCTTTTTCCAGAGAAAATATACAAATGGTTAAAAAGTACCTGAAACAGTGATTCATCATCACTAATCATCAGGGAAATGTAAATCAAATCCACAGTGAAATATCAACTCATACCTGCTAAAGTGGTTGTTATCAAAAAGACAAGAGGTAAATGCTAACTAGGATGTGGAAAAAAAGAAACCCTTGTACATCGTTGTGGGAATGTAAATTGGTAGAGCAATTATGGAAAACAGAATAGAGATTCTGCAAAACATTAAAAATAAAGCAACCATGTGACCCAGCAATTACATTTCTGAGTATATATCCAAGGGAAGAAAATCAGGATCTCAGATATTTGATCCCCCATTTTCCCTGTCCTGTTATTTAGAACAGGCAGGACATGAAAACAACCTAAGTAATACCAACAAGCAAACAGACAAAAATATAGGACTTCCCTGGCAGCTCAGTGGTAAAGAATCTGCTTGTCAAAGCAGGAGACACAGTTTCAATCCCTGATCTGGGAAGATCCCACATGTTCAGTTCAGTTCAGTCACTCAGTCCTGTCCGACTCTTTGCGACCCCATGAATCGCAGCACGCCAGGCCTCCCTGTCCATCACCAACTCCCGGAGTTCACTCAAATTCACATCCTTCGAGTCGGTGATGCCATCCAGCCATCTCATCCTCTGTCGTCCCCTTGTCCTCCTGCCCCGAATCCCTCCCAGCATCAGAGTCTTTTCCAATGAGTCAGCTCTTTGCATGAGGTGGCCAAAGTACTGGAGTTTCAGCTTCAGCATCGTTCCCTCCAAAGAACACCCAGGGCTAATCTCCAATGGAGTGGTTGTATCTCCTTGCAGTCCAAGGGACTCTCAAGAGTCTTCTCCAACACCACAGCTCAAAAGCATCAATTCTTCGGCACTCAGCTTTCTTCATGGTCCAATTCTCGCATCCATACATGACCACCAGAAAAACCATAGACTTGACTAGACAGACCTTTGTTGGCAAAGTAATGTCTCTGCTTTTGAATACGCTATCTAGGTTGGTCATAACTTTTCTTCCGAAGAGTAAACGTCTTTTAATTTCATGACTGCAGTCACCATCTGCAGTGATTCTGGAGCCCCAAAAAATAAAGTCTGACACTGTTTCTACTGTTTCCCCATCTATTTCCCATGAAGTGATGGGACCAGATGCCATGATCTTTGTTTTCTGAATGTTGACCTTTAAGCCAACATTTTCACTCTCCTCTTTCACTTTCGTCAAGAGGCTCTTTAGTTCCTCTTCACTTTCTGCCCTAATGGTGGTATCATCTGCATATCTGAGGTTATTGATATTTCTCCCGGCAATCTTGATTCCAGCTTGTGTTTCTTCCAGCCCAGTGTTTCTCATGATGTACTCTGCATAGAAGTTAAATAAGCAGGGTGACAATACACAGCCTTGACGTGCTCCTCTTCCTATTTGGACCCAGTCTGTTGTCCCACATGTAGCAGAGCAATTAAGCCACAGCTGTTGAGCCTGTGCTCCAGAGTCCAGGAGCCCGAGTTTACTGCAACTACTGAAGCCTGAGTGCAGAGAAGCCACTGCCATGAGCAGCCTGTTCATTAAAGCTAAGGAGTAGTCCCCAGTGGCTGCAGCTAGAGAAAGCCCATGCAGCAATGAAGAGCCAGCACAGCCAAAATTAAATAAGTAAATTACATACAGATATATTGCACGCAATAGAATTTTCATCAGCCACAGAACCGAGACATTCACAACAACATGGTTAAATCTCAAGGGCTTTATGCTGACTGAAATAAGTCAGACATAGAAAAACAAACACCCTATCTTCCCCCTTATCTGTGGAATCTAACAAAACTGAGCTTGTATTAACAGAGCAGATTGGTAACAGGGTAGGGACACGGTGGGGTGAAATAGGAAAAATGGGTTCAGGTGCATAAAATGTACACACTTCCAATTATAATTAACAATTCTGTGGGTCTTGTATACATCATGGGAACTGTAGTTAAAAAACACCATATTGTACACTTGAACGTTTCTAAAGAATAAATATTAAAAGTTCTTTCCATAAAAATAAAATGTTAATTTTGTGAGGTGAAGGCTATGTTAACTAAGCTATCATATTAAACATCTGACAAAGCATAATAAATCATCACATTCTATACCTTTAAAACCTACACAGTGTTGTTGTCAACTGAATCTCAAGCTAGAAAAAAAAAAAACTGTTTTTAAAAGAGCATGGCTTTAAAAATATAAGCAATAGGTACCTAAGAGGAAACACATACAATTCTGACTACATTTCAATGAGTTTTAAAGATTTTTCTAATCATTATATTCTCTGTGATGTAACTAGAAAACTTTCCATGAAATTGAGAGGAAAACATGTAAGCTTCTAGGTAAACTTTGGCACTGCTGTGATTTACAATAGCTTTGGGCCAAAAGTTCTAAGCAGTAGCTTCAATGTATCTTTAAACTCAAATAGTTCATCTAGCCATTGAATCCTGATAGCTTATCAGATATAAGGTCTGGTT
Organism: Redunca redunca; assembly: GCA_006410935.1. Classification (NCBI taxonomy): domain Eukaryota; kingdom Metazoa; phylum Chordata; class Mammalia; order Artiodactyla; family Bovidae; genus Redunca; species Redunca redunca. The sequence continues at coordinate 477,951 of SJYQ01001193.1, forward strand.
AGTCTTCTGAGCATGTCAACTTCTTGTTTATCTGGCACATCCTTTATAGTAGGAGAAATTGCTTGGTGTCCTGCATCGTATTCGGCTTCAAAGGAGGGGACCTCATTTAGAAAAAGGAAATGAGAACCACCTCTGGATAAACACCTGCAGACTTCATGGTTATCTTTTGTATCCAATTAGTTTGTGAAAATGTACATTTTAATTAATTCCCTCAAATAGGCTTGAAATATTTTATTTGGCTTCCAGAGGTTTTGAAACTTTTGATTAAAATGCATTTAAACAGCAAATTTTAGAACTTTTCAGGAAAAACAGGAATTCTCTTATCTATCTGAGGTGTTGCCTACTAATATTAAAAAAGCAAAACTATATTTCAATACAAAAAGTGTAGGCTAATGTATACATGCATTTCTATATCCTTCATGTTATTTTTCATTGTTTTAGATATTTGATTTAGAAAAATTTCTATTATTTTGTTTTCCTGTCACTCTGTGAATAAGGAAAGTAGAGCAAAATTGTTAGATTTCTTGTTTCATTACAGATAGTTCATCAGTTTTTAGTGAACAAAGATTCATATTAGCATCCAATTATTATAGAAAGGGAAGGGTCCCAAGTGTTACATATGCATGCGTGAGGGAAAGGAGTATATTCCCCTCAGTGGTAGGAGAAGGTCGGACTCTGTCTTAGTTCAGGCTGCCATAGCAGAATACCACAGACTGGATGTTTTATAAACAAACGTCCGAAGTTTGTTGTTCAGTCACTAAGTCATGACTCTTGTGACCCCATGAACTGTAGTCACCAGGCTCCTCTGTCGATGGGATTTCCCAAGCAATAATACTGGAGTGGGTTGCCATTTACTTCTCCAGGGGATCTTTCTAACCCAGGGACTGAACTTGAGTCTCCTGAATTGGCAGGCGGATTCTTTACTGCTGAGCCAGGAGGGATGCCCTCAGCAGAAGTTTACCTCTCACAATTCTGGAGATGGGCAAATCCAAAAGAAAGCTACCAGCAGATGCAGCGTTAGGTGAGGGCTTGCTTCCTGGTTCATGGATAATAGTCTTCTTACCGTAACCTTACGTGGCAGAAGGGGTGAAGATGCTCTCTGGGATCTCTAATCTAATCTCTAATGTAAGGACACTAATCCCATACACAAGGGCTCTACCCTCATGATCTAATCACCTCCCAGTAGCCCCCTCCAAATACCATCATTCTGAGGGTTATGTTTAAACATATAAATTGGTGCAGGGACAGACATTTAATCTATAGCAGTCTCTGATTCTGGAACATAGCAAACAGTCATAGCATACTTAAGACTGCTTTTTCAGAAACATAGCAGCAGGCTCTCCATCTAAAAATTCCTAAAAAGCTGTAGGGGGAGAAAAAGAAGGGAGTGTGCTCTACATACACAGCCTGCTTTTGAAGCAGCACCTAATAACCCAAGGCAAGAGTATTTTAATGAGGTATCACTCTCTCATCCATTCATTCATTTACTCAGTCTTCCATTTACAGGCATTATGCAAATGACGGGATGCAGAAAAGAATAAAATACTGCTTCATACTCAAAACCATTATCTAGTAATCTAAGAAGCAAATTATCTTGAGTTAAATGAACTATTAAAATTCAATATAATCACAATAAATTTTAAAACAGTATTCTTTTTATCCTCTGCCCTATAGCTTGAAACTGAACTCCATATGCTTCAGACAGAACAGTTACTTTAAGAATCTTTAAGTCACGGACTGATTTATCCACATGTCAAGATAAAATAACAAAATCAAAATTAAAAACAAAAACAAAAAAACTACTGATGATGGAATTCGTTGATCTAATTCATCCAGACTATTTGCCTCAATTAGTTGCCTATGAGACAGTAACACCAAATCATATTTTTAAGTAAAAATTAAATCCCTTTTGAAAAACACTATAAAGTGTCCACAGGGTAAAATAATTCAATGTACTAGCTGTCATAGTTTTTAAAGGTCATGTATTTAACACAATATATAATTAAAGGCTTTAATTTAACTATATGCAGTAGTCATGTATGGATGTGAGAGCTGGACTGTGAAGAAAGCTGAGCGCCAAAGAATTGATGCTTTTGGACTGTGGTGTTGGAGAAGATTCTTGAGAGTCCCTTGGACTGCAAGGAGATCCAGCCAGTCCATTCTGAAGGAGATCAGCTCTGGGATTTCTTTGGAAGGAATGATGCTAAAGCTGAAACTTTAGTACTTTGGCCACCTCATGCGAAGAGTTGACTCATTGGAAAAGACTCTGATTCTGGGAGGGATTGGGGACAGGAGGAGAAAGGGACGACAGAGGATGAGATGGCTGGATGGCATCACCGACTCGAAGGATGTGAGTTTGAGTGAACTCCGGGAGTTGGTGATGGACAGGGAGGCCTGGCATGCTACAATTCATGGGGTCGCAGAGTCTGAGCGACTGAACTGAACTAATGACATAACAAAAGGCAAAAGGTGAAGTGGATGACAGAGGATGAGATGGTTGGATTGCATCATTGACTCAATGGACTTGAGTTTGAGCAAACTCTGGGAGATGGTGAAGGACAGGGAAGCCTGGCATGCTGCAGTCCATGGACTCACGAAGAGTCGGAGGAGACTTAACGATGGAACAACAAAATACTATAACACTAGATACAGTGATAAATGTGATGATAAAACATAATCTCTAAACTGGTAAGTTTATTTAATAAACCATCTTTTCACTTTTCTATAATAATTAAATCTCTTTAAAAATCACATGTTTCTGAAAATATGTCCATGGATCCCCAGGTTGCCAGATACCCTGGATTTGTATATACAGGCAATGCAGTACATTAGAAAAGACTATAGTTCTAGCCTAGCAATGCTAATTATTACTGAAGTATCCCAGAATAACTATGAACCTCAACTTTCTTCTATGTAAAGTGGGACTAATGCAACCTATCAGATATTTATTTATTCCTCAAAGTAACATTGCATGGAAGTTGTACTCATTTAAGAAACTGTAGAAATTTAGGTACCAAATATTTAAATGGAATGCACAGTCACACAGATAGGAAGTACTTCTTGACACTAAATATTAAAGTACTTATACTCTTCTTAAGCCACAAAATGATAGAATAGTTGGAAGTCTTGCTTTATTAGTAATAATTTATTGTTCCTCCTGCTATCACTGATACTGCACTTGGAGAAATGACCCGTGTCTATCTTCTTTCCTGAATATATTTCCATGCAACTCACTATGTCAGGCTGTGAATATGTGTTAGTCACTGTCATGTCCAACTTTTTGTGACCCTATGGACTGTAGCCCACCAGACTTCTCAGTCCATGGGACTTAACAGGTAAGAATACTGAAGTGGGTAGCCATTCCCTTCTCTATGGGATCTTCCTGACCCAGGTATCAAACCTGGGTCTCCAGCATTGTAGTCAGATTCTTTACTGTCTGAGCTACCTGGGAAGCCCCAAATCCCAAAATACAATGACTTAAGGTAGTTTATTTCTCTCTCATGTAACAGTTGGAGATACATAATCCAAGGCTCTAAGAACAGATCTGCCTTCCTCAACAGGAAGTCTCAGTCTCAGGTTCAAGTTTCTTCTATCTCAGCCATAGAAATGGAAAAAGAAACCAGGGCAGTATGTGGCCAGATTTTTTGTTTTTGTTTTTTTACAGGATTAAACTGATTGTCATATATAACTTCTCATATACCATTAATAAAATTGGTAAAACTTGTACTGTATACACCAAGTTACAAAAGACACTGAAATGTATAGTGTTTTTTTTTTCAAAGTTGCCTTCGCTCACATGGTTTAGTCATTAAAGTGAAAGAGTGGAAGCATGAACATTAGACAGCCTCTGGCATTCTGCCACATTCACCATTCAATGCAAATGAAAATATTAAATGTCTGTTAGATGTATATATTATGCTAGATTCTTTGAACTTTATAGAAATGGTCTTGTAATAAACTGATGCAGATGCCACTTTGCTTGGCAAGAGTTCTAGCTTTAAATTTAAGGAATTAGTGCTATTTTGCTCCATTTTAATGTAATGTTCAAGGGTCATGAAGTAAAAAAATTAAGACGTAGGGCATGAATAATATTAGACTAATGTTGGTTCTTCTCTACAATAAAGTGAAGATCTGTTAACGGATAGTGAAAGTTTAGTGGAATATTGAGGCCTTTGGGGATGTAATAATGAAGGTAAATACAGATTTAAATTGTGTTTAACAGGTCTACAATGATCAAAGATTCCTAAAGAAGTGGACAAGCTATATGCTTTTCAGAAGGATACACCGTGTTTCCTTGGCTCTCCTTCTTTCAGCGCTGACATGTAGACCTGAAAACCTAAGCAGATTGTTCCCACTCCTTTTTACTATCTATTTGCTAATCTTATGAGCTAGAGCTCATTTCTAGAGAGTGTGGTCACTGCAAGATGTAGATATATGAAAGATTGTAGGCATTTATAGAATTTATGTCAATTTATAGGTCATTTTATGCTGCTGGGAATTTTAGAATATATTGTAATATTTATTCACACTTAAAACAATTGAGTGCCATTTTTATGCTCAGTGCAAGAGAGTATATTCCAGTCTCATTATGTCTTATACCAAAATTAATGCCATGACTATAGCATTTGGCTACTTTAAAAATCTAACAGCAGTTAAAACTTAATTTGCCTTTTCTTTAATTTAGAATGTTAACTTCATCTTATCTCTTAAATTGTTTCTGATACCTGGGCTATGCACTAGAAGCCTGAACAAAATTCTGATTATTCTTCTATTTTATCAGTATATATTGTTACAGCATAATATCTGGTTTTTGAAAATTATTTTCGGGGTGTTTTACACAGTGTGTAAATTATTTTGGGGGTGTTTTTATACGTGTATGTGCTAGGTTGCTTCATTTGCAACTGAGTCTTTTTATGTACTCTAGCCTGCCAGGCATTTCTGTCCATGGGATTCTACAGGCAAGAATATTGGAGTGGGTTGGATGCCCTTCCAGGGGATCTTTCCAACCCAGGGATCCATCCTGTGTCTCTTAGTCTCCTGCTTTAGCAGGTTGGTTCTTTACTGCTAGTGCCATCTGGAAAGCCAATACAATGTGAAAATCTATTAAATAAACTGAATATTTGCCTAATAAATTGACACTAGCACTAGAAATCACCAACTGAAACAAAAAAATCTCTCTTAATTCCTGACTTTCTCAACCAACTAAATGCATGACATTTGGGATTTTACTTATGCTACTAATCTTCATTTCCTCTTTTGTTAACAAGGATTATAATACCTCCTCTAATTATCTTAAGCCGTTGTTTAGATCCGTTCAGTCACTCAGTCGTGTCTGACTCTTTACGACCCCATGGACTGCAACACGTCAGGACTACCTGTCCATCACCAACTCCTGAACTTTATCCAGACTCATGTCTATTGAGTCAGTAAGCCATCCAACTGCCTCATCCTTTGTTGTCCCCTTCTCTTCCTGCCTTCAATCTTTCCAAGCATCAGGGGCTTTTCCAATGAATCAGCTCATCACATCAGGGGGCCAGAGTATTGGAGTTTCAGCTTTAGCATCAGTCCTTCCAATGAACATTCAGGACTGATTTCCTTTAGGATGGACTGGTTGGATCTCCTTGTAGTCCAAGGGACTCTCAAGAGTCTTCTCCAACATCACAGTTCAAAAGCATCAATTCTTCAGTGCTCAGCTTTCTTTATAGTCCAACTCTCACATCCATACATGACTACTGGAAAAACCATAGCCTTGACTAGATGGACCTTTGTTGGCAAAGTAATGCTTTTTAATATGTTGTCTAGGTTGGTCATAGCTTCTCTTCCAAGGCATAAGCATCTTTTAATTTCATGGCTACAGTCACCATCTGCAGTGATTTTGGAGCCCCCCAAAATAAGGTCTGCCACTGTTTCTCCATCTATTTGCCATGAAGTGATAGGACCGGATTCCATTATCTTAGTTTTCTGAATGTTGAACTTTAAGCCAACTTTTTCACTCTCCTCTTTCACTTTCATCAAGAGGCTCTTTAGTTCTTCTTCACTTTCTGCCATAAGGGTGGTGTCATCTGCATATCTGAGGTTATTAATTTAGATAGCCAACTGAAATAAGATAAATCCATTGACTTTAAAAGTAGACAATTATATTGGAATAGATTGAAAGATATGGGCATTTAATTCTTATTAATTCATTGGCTTTAAATTTACAATAAATATTTACAGAATGAATACTATGTTAAACCCTGTACTCAAGTTTAAAAAATTTAACATACAAATACCTTTGCCATATTTACCAAAGAATGCTATTAAAAAGTCTTATTTCCAAGACAAATTAATAGCTATTATAGGAAAAAAGAAACTTTATGGGATCAAATAAGACTGTAAAGATTACATTAAGTCAAATTAAACAAGTTCCTTTAAATTAGTTAATCTCAGAGCTTCTATTAATAACGTATTTTTACATGCATTGGGAGTCTCCAAGATAATATAGTAGGCAGAGTTTTTCCTTCTTATTTCAAAGGTTACCTCTTAACACTATTATTCTTTGGATCAAACTTTAGGAAAGTTTTATTTTATCCTGAACTCAAACAAATTTCCATAACACATAATGTAACTTGGGAGAAGTGGAAGTGAGCTGAGGTTCAAAATTAAGTGCCTATATCCTTCAATCTATTCCAATACAAGAGTCTACTTTCATTATTTAAATTTTTAATGATTTAAAAATTTCTCAGTTCTAATCTTAAAAATAACCATCTCCTCTGACTTATGTATTGTTTTCTTATCTTCTTTCTCTCATACATTTTTCCTGTCAAGACTGCAAAACCAAAAGTGTTTAAAAAATTTAGATTCTACTTCCTTAGCACAAGCTCCCCAACACCTTTCCAATAAAATAAGCGTGAGAAGGAGAGATAAACACATGTCATATCTGGAAGTTCTAAGGTCATAAAAATTGTAGGATAATGTAGCCATTGAAAAATTTGGATCATGGGCATCTCGAGACAAACTACAGAACAGCATTTTATTTTGCCACAAATTCAGTTCTTTTAGGTAAATATGAAATCAGAAGCAGGGGAAAGCTGCTGACATCACTGTGTGGAAGTTCTGTCCTCCAGTATTCAGCCAAGGACACGGAGCACACCTGGAGAATACAACGCAACTGAAGCCAGCCCTTACCTGCTAGGTACACCTCATTGAGCTGGCAGAAGCTATTCCATTGGGCTCAGTAAATAAAAAAGCACAGCAAGGAAATAAAAGCTTATTTAAAAATAACTGTTGCATGTTCTAGAGTAAGACAACCACCATCTCTCAAAGAGTAGACAGAAAGTGATCTGACAAATTTTGTTGAATGACAAAGGGATTTTCTACAACATCATGTAAGTTGGCCAACACTTCTAAGGTGCTGTCACCACAAAGTCCGTGAAAAGAATTTTTTTCCAGCTTAGATACACAATTAAAGCTGTCAAATCTTCTCCTCTCTTGCAAAAGGTTAGGAGGGAGGGATAGATGCAATTACACTGTTTCCTGACAAACTGCTTCCAATTTCCCTTCTAAATCAACCCCATGCTTTCATAATACCTACAATTACAGAAGCATAGGATTGCACTAGTAAGTTTATAAGAGGCAAAACAAATAGTCACTTGTCAATTCCTTTCTACTTTGACCTTTCATGGCATTTGCTACTGTTAAATATCTGCCTACTTAGTGAAGCATTCTCCTCTACTAACTTCTCCAAATTTTTTTTTTCCCTTTCTTTAATAATTTTGTTTGTTTCTTTTTCGGTCCTCAGGAGCAAAGCCCGGAGTTAATTGTACTTCTGTCATTATTATTCACATTTTTTACATTTTTCATCTTTTCAATGATTATGTATTATATACATGAACATGTACACACATAGGTTACTATTCATTTATTATTTTATATCTTTTTATCCCTATTCTCCATTCACACTCTCCTTAGTTCCCCCAAGAAAATGTAGTAATGTATTCAATACATTTTATTGAATTTGTATATATCCTTTTAAAATATGTAGTTTGATTCATTTGTTATGTTTTAATTTACTTAATATTTGGTTAAAAACCTTGTATTGTATTTAAAAGACACCACTATTTCAGATCCAAACATGATCTCTAGCTATCACATGGCACTCCACAGAGTAACAGTCAGCTTTTATGAGGTTGCGCTAGAATTAAAAAAAAAAATCATCTGAATTCTAGTAGCTCATAAAAATGAAAGCATAATTTTTGTTTGCATTGCATATCTCTGGTCTACAACCCCTCTCACACTGGGCTCTAGGTGAAGGAAGAGCCCCTTTCTAGAACAGAGCCATTTCTGTGACAAGAGAAAAAGAGGTACAAAAGACCCACAGCATAGTTTCAAAGCTTCTGCTTAGAAAGAATACATGGCATGTCCACTTATATTACAGTGTCAACATAAGTCATATTTCCAAGTGTGAGAAGGTTTGGGTGGGAAATATAGTCTCACAGGATGGACCCAAGGAGGAGAATGTTGTAAGGAGTAGAGTGATTTTTTTTTTTTTTAACAATAACATATCTGCTACACATGTTGCTTTGACTCTTCTGTCCATTGTGGTTATCTACTACTCACCTTGCATTTAGAAGTTGTGACCACTGGACCTCTACTACTCAAGAATCCAGTTATCACTCCCATTGCCCTTGTTTCTCATTTCAGTGACCACAGTGTCCACTGTGGGATCTGGCCTACAGAGAACAGCCATCTTAGAATTCTTCAAGAATGCTTAAAATATTTTTCTTACACTCATGGGGAAAATTATGTCTTCTGAGTCTTCTGAAGGTGGGTGAGTAGGTCTCAAATGAAAAATCTACTGCAACATTCCAAGCTCCTCACATCTTTGAATCCTTTCCTCTATAGTAAATAAAGGCCCATCTGGCATCTCTAACTCATTTACTGTGGGCTACCTTTTGGTCCACGTTTCAGCCAACCAACCAATCAACTGGTTAATTAGACCACTTTCTAACACCCTGAGTTGCATTCAATGTTAAAGACAGCATCTCTGCAAATCGGGCTCACAGAAATACATTTATTCTGATCTAATTTCATGTTTTTTTCCACCGTTATATATTTTCTGCATTTCTGCCATATAGTCAAAGCTATGGTTTTTCCAGTAGTCAAGCACGGTTGTGAGAGTTAGACCATAAAGAAGGCTGAGTGCTGAAGAGTTTATGCTTTCTAACTGTGCTGCTGGAGAAGACTCTTAAATGTCGCTTGAACAGAAAGGGGACCCAACCAGTCAAACCTAAGCAAATAAACCCTGAATATTCATTGGAAGGACTGATGCTGAAGCTCCAATAATTTGGCTACCTGATGTGAAGAGCTGACTCGCTGGAAAAGACCCTGATGCTGGGAAAGATTGAGGGCAGGGGTAGAAGGGGTTGGAAGCATGAGATGGCATCCTCAGCTCAATGAACATGAGTTTGAGCAAACCCTGGGAGATAGTGAAGAACAGGGAAACATAGCGTACTGCAGTTCATGGGATCACAAAGAGTCGGACATGACTGAGTAACGGAATAACAACAATGAATTAAAAAATTCAAGTCATTATTTTTAGTACACATCTTCATGGTATCACTTTGTGCCTGCTGGGCTCCCTGAATCTAGTTATAGTTCTAGTAGCAAAGAGGGGTCCTGGGGATGAGTCCTGAAGAGAATTAACATCGTTTTGCAAAGCAAGTGCTTCAGGGGAGGCCATTATAGTTCCTTCAGGCAGTGCAGGGTTAATTCCCTCAGATTTTGGAGGGTAGGTAGGATGAGGGTGTTTCTATTGGTAAAGAACTCATGATTTTAGGGGCTCAGCATCTCCAGCTTCATCATGTTCTTCTCATATGTCCAGATTCCCCAACTTTGAGGACCCCATCCCTTCCCAATAGTGCCCTCACTTGATTAAAGTGGATAATCTGTGAGGCTGGAAATTCAGTTTGGGTTGCAATCCAGCCACTCACAAGATGAGAATTTGGGTTTGGTTTTCAGCAGTCTCAATCCTGGGGCTACAGGTGGTAAAGGTTTCTTTCAGGGAACACAGGGAAGCTTTCACTTCATTTATGTGTTACTTGAGAATTCTAACCCCTGAGCACATCCTTTCACCTCTCAGCTTTGTCCAGAAATTTTAGGAACTAGCAGTCAATTTCATTTTAATTGTTAGTTTGACAAACATATTCAAACATGTGATATATATCATTTAGATCCTTGCTTCTTATAAGTGTTTGATTAGGAGTATCCAGTGGTGATATTTTGCTTATCTCTATGGCTAGAACATGCCGTGAACTATCAGTGCTCTATTTACTGCCAGAAACAGAGACATTTTGTGTGTATGTGTGCATGCTCAGTCATGTCCCGCTCTTTGCAGTCCACCTGACTCCTCTCTCCATGGGATTTTCCAGGCAAGAATACTGGAGTGGGTTGCCATTTCTTCCTCCAGGGGATCTTCCCAACCCAGGGGTGGAACCTGTGCCTCTGGTGTCTTCTGCATTGGCAGGTGGATTCTTTACCACTTAGCCACCTGGGAATATCCAGAAACAGAGACATTAGTGTCTTTAAATCTAACCAGATTAGATAGCCATTCTGGAAACCTTAGAATCAGGTCAGAAAACTAATTCCTAAAATTTTGTTTCCCTATAATCACTCTGTATTTAATACAACTAAAATATAATTTTATTTTACCTACATAAAATTTTTAAAAATTACTATTTTCCGTGTGATTCCTCTTTAGTCTCTCAGTGGTTTATAAGAATTATCAAAATCTATATGAGTCAGAAA